>JADGMU010000951.1:0-67941 GCA_016920895.1 Vaccinium myrtillus
TAAAATCTCCTAATACTAATCGTAAATAAAAATTATTACTAAAATAATGTTTCCATAAATAATAGGGGTGTATATCTTGTAGTTCCGCATCACATTGCTTGCAAAAATAATTCAAGCGAGTGAACAAATTAGCAATACATACCGTGTATTTACTTTTGAGTGATTCCAAATAGTCGTAGTCCCAAATGGGAGGTTGGTAGTTCCCGGATCGCCTAACAATCTCTTGCTCCCTAGTCTGCATGCCGGTAATAGCAATGCATCGAAGTATGCGTAGAACTCGGTTATGGACCGAGACTCTTGAGTAACTGATTTGAGATGGTACCCTAATGGGATAGTAAAGAGATGTAGGAATTCGAAGGCCAAGAGAAAGAACCATTGCAATGATAAGTTTCTAAACAAATTAAGCCATAGCAAGATATTTGTACTAATATATATATATATATATATATATATATATATATATATATATATATATATATATATATATATATATATATATATATACATGGCGCTTCTTAAACGGGAACCCGAAGTGGAAAGCAGTGTCAGGACTTCACCATCGCAGCCGTTGGATTTAATCCAACGGCCCAGGCGCGTTCATCCATTAAGTTGAACCCTTGAACTTAAATTGGACCCTTTTAGGGTCAAGGGTCAGAAAACAAAACCCCAAGCTTCTGGACATCCCCTCATTTTTCACGTTTTGCTCTGGAGAGAAGAGAGAGAGAGAGAGAGGCGATCTGAGAACACACACGACTGCGACCACCGCGATCTGAGAGAAGAATCCGACGAAGAAGAAGAAGAAGAAGAAGAAGAAGAAGAAGAAGAAGAAGAAGAAGAAGAAGAAGAAGAAGAGAGGAAGAAGCAGACACCGCGATCCACAGCCACCCACGACCCCTATCCACTCTCTCTCGTCATTTTCGGCTTACCCAAGGTATCAAGCTTCTGAAATCATTGATTTCTGGTTTCGATTTGTAAAGTTAGGGTTTCTAAAGTTTTGGTTTCTAAAGTTAGGGTTTGTAAAGCCAAAATCGGGTTTCAAAAATTAGG
Source organism: Vaccinium myrtillus (assembly GCA_016920895.1). Taxonomy (NCBI): domain Eukaryota; kingdom Viridiplantae; phylum Streptophyta; class Magnoliopsida; order Ericales; family Ericaceae; genus Vaccinium; species Vaccinium myrtillus. The sequence goes on from JADGMU010000951.1 coordinate 1,048, forward strand.
GTTTTGGGGACCAAAATCAACAGTGTTGTGGGAGAGAGAGTATAGAGATGAAATCTGATTCATGTTACCTTAATGTTCATATAGTTTTGTATCATGTCCTGGGTTATTAATATTCATGAACCAAGGTTCTTGACTATGGAGTTCTTTTGCTTTTGGTTAAGTGTTCAAACTCATAGATTTGTTTTGAGTATCTTACCAGTTCACAGTGAGTTTTGGCTTTCATGAACTGATTTTCTGGTTTACGGCTATTTGATATATATTGCAATGTAGTTGGTTTAATTGGTTGTTCTTGTTCCCACATGTGTTCTACGATTTTCTGGTTTAGTTGTAGTTGATTTCCTAATTTAAGTACTGTCAAGTCTTTTTATTTTCCTGTTTCTGCTCCTTGTATTTGGATTTGTTTTCCATATGATGTTGGGATTGTATCTCTTTAGTTTACTCTTACTATTGTAGGAATTGATTTGATGTTTGTGTAATTTATTGACGGAGAGGCCTTGCTTTTGTTGAATAAGTTATGTTTTACCCAAAGAAGAAACTTAAGGCTTTTCCTTTTCAGTGTTGAATCATCTATCACATGCTATAATTAATTTTTAGGTTTAGTACTATCCAATTGTTGTCAATTTAATCTTAGTAGTATCCACTTGTATTTGTGATTAATAGGTGCCCCTATCTTACGTTTAATCTTAGTAGTATCCAATTGTAGTTGTGATTAATAGGTGCCCCTATCTTACGTTTCTGTCTACCAACTATAAATATGACATAAATCATGATAGTTATCAATTAAGGATGTTCAGAGAGTGAGAGAGTGTTCTTTTTCTAAAAGGAATGAGACAATGAATTGTGAATACTTGAATGAATGAGAGCAGGGTATAGACCTAATTGTCTAATCTTTCTCAAATCAGATGGATTTACTCTGCTTAGGACTCCTGGTAACATTGATTTGGATTTTAAATGCTGAAACCACTTCTTTAATTGCTGGAAATATGATTCAAGTGTTGATATATTCATTTTTTACCAATAACTTTCTGACTTGGTGTTACTTTTTAGGTTTATGACACTATGAAGAGGATAACGAGAACCAAAGGGGAAGAACTCTTGGAGATTTCCAAATTGCTGGTAGGAGAGCTTCGGGGCGAGGGAACCAAAGCCGGAGCTTTGGAAGGAGCCAGAGGAGAGCATTAGTGTTAGATTTTTTAAGTTAGTCTCCAAGTTCTGAAGTAATGTGTGTTGTAGTTCATGGGAAAATTTGGGATTGAAACCTAGAAATGGTGTAGTTTTACTTTGAGAAAGTGGGCGTGCTAATCCAACATTTGTTCAAAAGGTTGCTTATTAGTTATACGAAGTTCTTATGCTTTGATTTTGAGCTTGTTGCATACTGAGCAAAATTTTGTTAGCTATGGGCATCAGATGGCTTACAAACACATGGGGAAGTTTGTATTACTTTATATCACAGGTTGCAAATTCCTGATAAACAGTTTGTATTACTGTTAAACACGCAATTTTGCACTGGAAAAAAGCCTAGCACAGCTTAAATTAGCAATATGATTTCCAGAATCAGCTATTAAAGACAAAAATCTGATCGAAAGCTACATTGAACTATAGCTGTTTCTGTTAAAGACAATGAAGGTCAGGTTACCCCTCCCAAGGCACCAAAATGCATGACACCACATATTACAGCATAGCTACAATCTGCTGGAAGTTACAATCTGTTCAAAGAAAGTTTTAATCCTACTTACATCATTGATCTCTCAATACAAGTACATTCATGGTCCCATATTTTCAATCACAGTTTTTAATAGGTGATAAAAAAAGCTCAAAAAACTGAGACTAAATAAGCAAAAGTGTGACTGTTATGAGCAATAAGATCTCATTTTCCATCAAAACCATGACAATCTCAGTTAAGATACCTGAGAATTGAGATCATTTGTTTGACACTTTTTTCTTCCAATTGTAACCCCAAACTCCAACAATTTCATTATAATATAAAAGATAACACAAATATATAAGATTCGTTTATTAGCTACGAAACTGATTGTACACATCTAATTTCAAAATGTATTTCACAATCTGAAAAGTAAAAAATACAACAATGAGAACTGGAAATTAATAAAATAATAAAAAAAAAGACCCTAACAAGAAATCTAATCCCAGTAACATGTCTATAAATTGCTCCAAAGTATTGAACCATGCGTCTAGCTCTCTAACAAGTGATCTAATCCCAGTAACACATCTAATCCCAGTATTGAACCATACATCTAGCTTCATTCCAGTTACCGTTCGCTCCCATCTCTGCATCATTCACAATTGTTTGAAGACGAACTTCGATCGGGTTTCGTTTCCACTGCAATACCTGCCAAGAAGAAAAAATGGCATTCTCAGTTTATTCGTTCAATGGGACGATTCAAAGAAATGAGTAGACAATGACATTAGTTTGAAGGGTAACCAAAACAATATCTTACTGAAATGAAGAGACCATAAAATGGGCTAGTAAAGCATGACATGCCTGATAAGCTCCTGAAGAAACACCTCTTTGTTCCTATATAAGCTGTTAACAATAAGGTCCATGAGACAACAAATATCAGTTGCGAAGAAACATTCCATATCACCCTGCCGTTTCTCAGGGAAATAAACATATTAAACACGGGAAACAGGGTCTATTCATAATGGAGAAAAAATAAGAAAAGGCATTGGTGTTCAACAAAAGTTGCACAACAAGAAGTAAGGGATTCAAATGCATTACATATACATGTCCAATTCCTTTAAAGCAACGAAGAGAGATATAATGGTACAGTAGTAGACAAATTCTTGCAATGGGCTTCTACAAGTATTGCACGTTGTTTCAGGTTGCAGCTCAATCCATAGGTGTTCAAAATCTGGAAATACCTATATAGACCATACAAGTGTTCAAAAGGCAATGCAAGGATCTGCCTAGACTACATAGAGTACCTAGATTATCAAATGCAAATTTCTTGGACAGTAGCTAAAGTAAAATGAAAAACATCCAATTAACATTGGGGCAGAGAGAGAATTGCATCCCAAATTCCACGCCGTCCTCGTCCTCATGTACTATTGGGGCAGAGCAGCAGATGATACCTGTGTCTCTTCCAACGATTGCATCCTAAATTAACAGAATAGGTGATTTATTGAGAATACCAGGTTAGTTATTACGACAAGATCTGAAAAACTCAAGTGACGAGGAAAGAGTAGTACCCAGGTTAGTTATTTATGAAATGCTGATAATGTAATGAAAATACCAAGGTTAGTTATTTATTTGGTTAAGACCTGTAAAACTCAAGTGTTTTTAGGGGGTGCAAAAGCCCTTCCAAGATGAAAAACCGATCGTAGTACCAAGTGGCCTAGACAAGGATAAAAGGTCCAGTGATTAGTAAAGTAGGGAGATTAAGTGACTGAGTTTAGAGGGATATGCACTATGACTCTTTCAAAATCCAATATATAGCTAGTGGGTGATTTACATTTACTCCTAATGAGTCCGAAATAATTGTGAACAAAGCTACACCATTTTAAGTTCGATTTAGGCAAAAATAATATGGCATCTCAAAGCAAGTAAACAAGCACCATAAAATCACAAATTTACATGCTTAATTAGTCAAATTAGACATGCTTAATTTCTTTCCTTCCACACTTTTGAATTTTGTCTCTTTTTTTCTTTTCTTTTCTTTTTTTTTAGAAAATATCAATTATTCTTCACCATCTCATCTCTAGAGAAGTATTAGTAATTTGTTTTGCTTCATCACAAGTATGGATCTTAACTTTTAAGTGATAGATGAGAACCAATTAAGGACTTAATCCTACAAAAAGGAAAAAGCTAAACTAGAGTGGAGAGAGAGATCGAATTTTGAGCTCAAACAATGTTAGCATCTTTGAATCCAAAATCTTCAGTTTCCATATAATGAACAAAAAAATCGTACAGGACATTACTCAGGGCAGTGGGTTTACTGGTCTACTGTTTCCCTGCATAATGAAACAATCTGGAAGATACTTGCAATCATTATGCAGGGAAAAATCAACAAAATACTTGCACAAAATCATTATGCAGGGAAACAGTCTATAATACTTGCAATCAACAAATGCCTTATTAGGTTAATTCCTTTCCTTCTCAAAATCATTCCTGAGAACCAAACACCCGTAGCACTTATATACATCAATGTTATGCGAAACCCTAACTTTACAAATCGAAAGCAGAAATCAACGGTATTAGAAGCTTGATACCTTGGGTACGCTGGTGAGTGAGGAGAGAGAGTGAACCGAGGTCGTGTGCCGCAGTGGGTGGGTCGCGGTGGTGGGTCGGTCGCGGTGGGTGGCTCTCGGTGGGGGATCTTCTTCTTCTTCACGAAAACTTAACTCAGCCGTTCGATTTCAGACTCCATTGTTGTTGTTCTTCTTCTTCGTTGGTGTTTCTCTCAGATCGCCTCTCTCTCTCTTCTCTCCAGAGGAAGACGTGAAAATGAGGGGATGTCTTTCAGTTTGGGGTTTTGTTTTCTGACCCTTGACCCTAAAAGGGTCCAATTTAAGTTCAAGGGTTCAACTTAATGGATGAACGCGCCTGGGCCGTTGGATTTCCAACGGCTGCGATGGTGAAGTCCGGACCTAGCCTTTTTTCAACTTTCCGGATCAAATTTTGACGATCCGAACCGCTCAATGTTTTTAAAATGCGTTTTCCAAGGTCCATGCGGGAAATCTTCAAAAACAAATACCCGGAAGGGCTTGATCCAAACAGTTTTCGATAAAGCGTACATATGTACGATTTTATCGAAAATCAATTTGATGCTCTTCCTATTTTTTTGACGAATCTTCACGTAGGCCTTAAAAACGCATTTTAAAACATTGAGCGTTCGATCATCAAAAAGCCCAGTGACCATTTGATCCAGGAAGGTGGCGCGCGTGGCACTAAATTTTAATAAAGGATCCCTTAGGTGATCGCTATCCTATATATATATATATATATATATATATATATATATATATATATATATATTGGTACGTTTTTTTCTCTCTATATTTTCTTAATTTTGGCATAGGTCATTCTATTGTTAGCCCAGTCACAAATAAGAAGACAACAAAACACAAACTCCAATGTAGTTTTTACGCTTTAACATATTTTTTTCCACTTAATTTTATACATTTTTTACACATTTCAATACACTTTTTAAAACCTTAACGACAATCCACTGGGCTGATTTTAGAATTTTCCTTTTGTCATTATGTGTATTTTGTTTTGAGCTAATATATTTGGTGTTTAATTGAGAATTACCTAGATCGATGAGTGTTCATAGTACAAGTGTCCAAACGAAACCAAAGATAAAATTACTACATGCAATATAAGAAATTAAAATAATATGTGTTCAATTGATCATCTATGGGGAAGCTATGGAGCCCCATATGGGCTTTAATTGGGTTGTTTTTACATTATAGATTGATTCGTAGGCTAATTTTTGGGATGGAATTTGCAACCCACCCACGGTCCTCCATGCAACCCACCCACGGTCCTCTATGCATACACAAACGAATATCTATATCTTATAATTTAGAGTGATTTTTGTCTCAGTCATATTTTGTCTCAATCATCATATTACATTTTATCTTTCTCTGCCAACTCACTCCATCTCTCTCTACACTTTTTTCTCCACCAACCCACCACACCCAAGATTCCAAATCACACTCTCTCCTCTCTTTTCGAAATTCCAACAACATTCTCTCTCACTACCTCTTCTCCTTCCCTCTCTCTGAAATTCGAAGGACCATGTAAGGTCCATAACCCGCGGTCTCTCTTTGTTGGCAATTCCATGACAAAACACATATTTATTTGTATCCCTATTTATCGAGTTGTATTTTATTTAGAGTGTTTGTTTAGGAAGTGGAAGGAAATCAATATTTTGTAATTGAGAGATTGAGTTTTTAGGTGGAAGAAAATCAAAGGAGATCAAGACAATCATGGTTTCAATATTTAGGAACCTCAATAAGGGAAGAAGATCAAGGATATTAAGGAGTTGCGATATATGGCAACGTTTATTCAGGAAATCAAGGTTTCGATATATGGCAACTTTTAGAATGCTCGATAGGTTACAGGAGTTGCTCGAGCAACTTGTCTGTTTTTCAGCAGCTTATAAATTACAAGTTTGTTAGGGTTTATTGGTCACCATAAATGAGAGAGCTGCTCCAGAACTCCTCTTAATCTCAGAAAATATTGAAGGGGGGGTTTTTGGCCTGGAATCTTGGAGTAAAAAGAAGATTGATGGATCATTGAGCAACAAGCATAACTCCAAGAAGTTTTATAAAAACTTTGATTAAACTATTTGAGTGGGCCTTCGGTGGATTTCCAAAGGTTAGTGGAAGGCTTGTGGATTCAAGGCAGCGGCGGTCAAGCACTGGGTGTGGTGAACGTGGATTCGGCAAGTAGTTCTTAGGACGATTTGTGAGGATTCAGAATCGTAGGGTAAGATTACTTGTAACCGCACAATGTTTTATAGTGTTTGATTCCTTCCCGTGGTTTTTACCCGTATTGGGGTTTTCCACGTATATCTGGTGTTCATCGTTTAATTGCTTTTTGTTTGTGATTGGTTCATAGATTGATTGATGTTATTTTTTATTGAGATAAAAAAAAAACTAGCAAATTATTAAACCTACCAGGATCTAGGATTTTTCAGTTGGTATCAGAGCGGGTCGCTCATATTTGTTTTGTGAATTTTTTTTTTCACGAGCGGATCCTTATTTTTTTATTTGCTAGTATGGATTCACTAAAAGAAAGCAATTTTGTCATTAAACCTCCGATTTTTGATAAGTCTAAATATGTTGCATGTGCTACATCTATGTTTCCTGGTGCAAATAGTGCTAAACCTAACTGTGAGAATATAAGTGGTATTTCAGACAATGAGGATAAATATGATGTGGAAACTATGGCTTTGTTTGCAAAAACCTTTAAACTTTCTTTCAATACAAAACCTAGTGTAGGATTAGCTACCAAGCTAAAGGAGCGTGAGAAAAAGAAAATTGAAGCCTTGCGTGAAATTGATGCGCTTAAACACGATCATACCATTCTTAAAAGTAATTTGCATAGCTTTAATGAGACTAATAAAAAAAACACCAGTGTCAGAGATGGAAATAATTTTGTAGATTTGACAGCCAAGCTTCTTGATTGTGAGAAAGAGAAAAATGATGCTTTGTATGAACTTGATTTGCTTAAACGAAAAAATATAAATCTGGAAAATGACATGCATAATATTTTTGAGACTAACAAGCTTCTTGAATTGAGAGTAGCAAAATTGCAAGTTGAACTTGACAAGGCCAATGCTACTTTTAAGAAATTAAATGCAGGTTCACAAGCTTTAAATGAAGTTTTGTCGTCTCAAAAGGTGTCATCGGATAGAGGTGGACTTGGGTATAAAATAAACGGATCTTCAAAGTCAAAAGTAGGAGGAAAAATGATATTTGTCAAGCCTGACAGCAGTGCACCCACTACTCCTGTGGCTAACAAAGTCGGGTCGCCTATCAAAGAGAACAGTGTCAAACATGCTCACACAAAGCCTCCGAAGGTAAGGACACAAAGTGTAACGGTTGAAAATACCACCACCAAGCGCAATGAGGTAAATTTTTCTATGTTTGTGCCTACTTGTCATCATTGTGGTGTTCAGGGTCACATCAAACCTCAATGTAGGAAATTGCATGCTTCACGTACTTCGAACATACATGTATCCTATTCGCATGATAATGCCAAGTTTATTCCTACATGTCATTACTGTAATGTTGAAGGTCACATTAGACCAAATTGCTTCCAATTGCATGGATATCCCTCTACGACTCGTAGTTTTGTTAGTCATAATAAAATTGAACGTTTTAACAGAGCTATAAAACATGACAACATTAAAAAATCTCAGGCCAATTATACTAATTATGTTAATGTTAGGAATACGACATTCATGGATATGACACATAAACATATGCCTAACAATCAGAGTAAAGTAGTCCCCATTAAAACCAGAGCTATTTGGGTGAGGAGGTCAGACTTGAGACCTCGAGCGAATATTTCTATGAACCCTCTAGATGAAATTGGATCATCCAGAGGAGTTGACCTTGTTTTTGAAGCTTGATCTTGGTTCCATAGTATAGGTAGATCTCAATTGCTTTTCTTGCTCCTAGTTCTATGGGTTTAGTCATTTATATTTTCTGTAGTTTGGAACACTATGTTTATTTCTTTTTTTGTTATTGATTTATAAGTTCTCATTAAAAAATATTCGATTTTTTAAAAATCCTCTAAAAATATTTTTTTTCTGCACTGTGGATGCCTTGAGGTTTGAGTATGATGCTATGAGATTTGAGCATCTTAACATCTTGATAGTGTATGAGCATCCTAACTATTTGGTTCTTTCTTGCGTTGTATTTGGGAGTAAAATGTATCACGCCACATGTCTCTGTGACTACCACCTCTACACGTCAGAGTTTGAGAGATTATTTAACGAGGAAAGTGGATTCTCATGCACCTGGGTATGTCTTGTTCTTTCTCTCGGCGATTGACCATTTTTTTTTGGCATCATTGCTTTTGGATACAATGGTTCATTAAGTGCAGTTGAAAAAAAGAAAAGAAAAAAAAAGGGAGTACAGTTGAAAAAAAAAGAGAGAGAAAGAAAATATATCTATATGTGCTTATCCGAGCGTTCATTGAGTAACCGGGCAATCGGGGTGAGGTACTCTCCTTCTGAGTGTTCGCGTCAAAAGATGGATAGACTTTGTGAAAGCAGTCGTGATTGGACCATTCGCTTAGTAACCGGGCATTGGGTATGAGGTATTCTTACTCCCAATATTCGCGTCAAACAGCAATGGGGTAAAATCGAAAACACAACTATAAAATTCTACCAAATATTAAATATTAAGTTGATGGGGAGTTATCTATTTTTGGTGGCACAAAATTTTGTATCGATGAGTGCTTGGTTTGACTTCTTGAGGGGGAGAGTGCATGATAGTCCAATGGTGCATGAGAATTTTTCGGATGCTTGTATGGTGATCTTAATTTTCTATGACGTGTTTCACACACTCACAGTTGTCACAAGTTTCATATGTCATGGTGCATTTACCTCTTCAATATATCCTCGATTGGTCTTATTTGATTTGCCCACACATGTTAATGATGTTTTGCTACTCAAGTCTTATAACCAAAAACTTGTACCTCAGTGGGTTTGATGTCGTGCTGCGAATTTTTGTTCATTTTTTGTTTTTTTTTTGTTTTGAGGCTTTGTCAGACCACATTTTATAGAATTTATAATTTTTCAGCCAGTTGCTTGAGCATGTTGTCGGGCAACTCCACTGTCTCTATTTTTTTCCTTCAAGCACTTGGTAATTGCTCGAGCATTCTATTGGGCATTTCACTTGTTTTTCTTTCCTTCAATTTGCTTATTCTTCTGTTACTAGAGTTATTTTTAACAAAAAGAAAAAAAAAAAGAACGGACATAAGTGGATCACAAAGGAAAGTGTTTAGTGCCTTCTATGTTTCAATGGATTTCGTCCATGTATTTCCTTGTTTAGTTTTTCTTTCTCTAGGAAACAATCAAATAGGTACAAGGCATGTTTTCCTTGTTTTGTCTTTTATTTGAAGTATCTTCTTTTTCTTTCCCAATTGCTTGTGATCTCTCTCGTATATTTTTTCTATACAAAACAAATCCAATTCACACTTGGTTATTGACCTGGGGATTTTCTTGGTTTGGTTGGATGTTCTTTTTAGGTACTTTCGTATAGCTTTAGTTACTAGTTTTCGGCATTATCGAAGTTTTTGTCTTGGATTATTGGTTATCTCCTTAAATTATTCTTGATTTATGGTTATTGGCATTCTAGCATCCTAGTTGTTTTCTTTTATGCTAGTAGTTGCCTCTCAATGCGTAATTGTGGTTTACATTCTATGGTTTTAGGTACCGGCTCTGCATGTTTACTATTGCTAACTACTCTATATATTGCTTATTCTTAACTCCCTTCCTTTCATATCTCCTGCTAAACTCTTGCTCATGGCGATATAGCTTCGTTCACCTTTTTGGCTCTTATACCTTTGTCTTTCCCTGACAAAAAGGGGGAGTAATTTGCTTATAACAGATTGTGCTTTTTAGTATTTTGTTTTGCAGCTTTACAGGATGTGGTCACACTCTGTTAGGGGATAGATTGTCTTTGTGTAGTGTGTTTTGTCATGGAAGTGCCAAAGGGGGAGATTGTAAGGTCCATAACCCGCGGTCTCTCTTTGTTGGCAATTCCATGACAAAACACATATTTATTTGTATCCCTATTTATCGAGTTGTATTTTATTTAGAGTGTTTGTTTAGGAAGTGGAAGGAAATCAATATTTTGTAATTGAGAGATTGAGTTTTTAGGTGGAAGAAAATCAAAGGAGATCAAGACAATCATGGTTTCAATATTTAGGAACCTCAATAAGGGAAGAAGATCAAGGATATTAAGGAGTTGCGATATATGGCAACGTTTATTCAGGAAATCAAGGTTTCGATATATGGCAACTTTTAGAATGCTCGATAGGTTACAGGAGTTACTCGAGCAACTTGTCTGTTTTTCAGCAGCTTATAAATTACAAGTTTGTTAGGGTTTATTGGTCACCATAAATGAGAGAGCTGCTCCAGAACTCCTCTTAATCTCAGAAAATATTGAAGGGGGGGTTTTTGGCTGGAATCTTGGAGTAAAAAGAAGATTGATGGATCATTGAGCAACAAGCATAACTCCAAGAAGTTTTATAAAAACTTTGATTAAACTATTTGAGTGGGCCTTCGGTGGATTTCCAAAGGTTAGTGGAAGGCTTGTGGATTCAAGGCAGCGGCGGTCAAGCACTGGGTGTGGTGAACGTGGATTCGGCAAGTAGTTCTTAGGACGATTTGTGAGGATTCAGAATCGTAGGGTAAGATTACTTGTAACCGCACAATGTTTTATAGTGTTTGATTCCTTCCCGTGGTTTTTACCCGTATTGGGGTTTTCCACGTATATCTGGTGTTCATCGTTTAATTGCTTTTTGTTTGTGATTGGTTCATAGATTGATTGATGTTATTTTTTATTGAGATAAAAAAAAAAACTAGCAAATTATTAAACCTACCAGGATCTAGGATTTTTCAGACCATAAAGAATGGACACAAGGACAGGTACATGCGTTGATTGCTCAAGTTGTGTCTTCAAGTACAGGCATGGACACGCACTAGTGGAGTACAAGAGAAAAAAAAGGGAAGCTCAAGCCATTAATGCTACACCCGTGAAATGGCAGGGGTAGCTGCCACAGTGTCTGCATTCGGTTCATCTAACCACTTGGGAGGATTGACCTACCAGTAAATACATTAAACATGCACAGTTTGAACTTAGTCAATTGATTACCTAATCTTTTTGCTTGTTAATAATTTCCAAATCTAGTATTCTATTACATGGCCTTGTTTCTTCACTGATAACCATTATTCTACTCTATTTTAGTTGGTTGATGTTAGTGAGTTTTTGTGATTTTAACTTATCTATGTAATTTTTAGTACTTTAAACTGTTTATGAAGATGATTATTCAATTTCAAGAGAACCGTGATACAAAACCGAAACCGAACCGTATTTTAATGGTTTGGATTGGTTTGGTTCTATTAATTTTATGGGTTGATTTGGTTCTCTAAATTCATAATCCGTAGGTAGTGGTTTGGTTATTGGTTTATTATAAAACCGGACCAATCTGGTCCATGCTCACCCCTACTATAAATAATAATTTCTATTATTTTATCTCTCTCACTATTTTATCCACCCCAAACTAATTCCGCATCCAATCAAACCGTAAAGTTGTTGTCATGTCATTGGCAGGAGAACCACGACTTTATTTGGTTTGGGTTTTGAGAGAGGGTTTTTTGGGTAATGAGTAGAGAGAGCTAGAAAGACAATTTTAATGGGGACCGTGCAAGGTGGGTTTCGAGACCCAAACCGAATAAGGTGCACGTGAATGCTTGGACAGCTGACAAAATTAATATTTTAATACAATAGAGACGACAATGTATTAAAAATATGAAAGTTTATCACATGATTCACTGGTGGAGTGTGAAATATCACTAATTTTAAGTAAAAATATGAATTTTTCTCACATGATTCATTACTATGAAATAGTACTAATTTTAAACATTTACCACAGGGATAGCTTTTGCTTTACTCTTACTCTCACAACTTTCTCACATGATTCACACCTGGAGTATGAAATATCACTAATTTGGGCATTTGGTCTTTTTCTCGTTTCGGTTATTTTTTCTTAATTTTTTGAATTAATAGTTTGCGATAAATATATGGATAGAGATTTCATGTGCACAAATATTGTAGAAATCAGTGTTGAAAAGTAAACTTGATTTTTAGGAAATTGTGAATTCTAGGGAGTTGTGTAGACACATGATACATGAATGGTGTGGTTCATGTATGTAGTTGAACAGTCTTTTAAGTGTTCATGTATGTAGATGAAGGGTCACGATGTAGAGATTCATGTACTTGGGTAGGTTCATGTAACTGGGAGCATATAAATACCTATGTAATCTAGTGATAAAAGTGTGATGGAAAGTAGAGAGATAGTAGAAGAAAGAGTGTGGTTGAGTAGAGTGAATGAAATACTATGGAGTAGTCGAGTGTGATAAAGATTATTGAAGCATTTTATCACATATTGTGTGTTATATCCTCCCCTACGTCTCTTCTACTTGTTTAAGTGTATTTAGCCCATCAAAGATTTCCAACAATCAGTTGATTTAAACCTACTCTAAATCTCACACGGATCTAATTAATGTTTACTCTTACCCATGAATGGCATGCACATATTATAGTAACACGAAATGTCATATAGTACAATGCCGACAAGGATGGGTCAGCTACGGTGCATAATTTGGCGCCGGGGGAGGGGGGGTGCTTGGGAAGGCAAGAAAAACTGGTTTTGTTGCGTGGCTCAGAAGTCAGAATTATTAAATGAGAAGAAAAGCCAGCAAAATATGGGGTCCTTGCTCGAACGACAAGAAGAAAAATCTAACTGAGACCCACATTGGATTTCGCTGTAAACATCGCAGGCCCATCTGCTGGTAGGGATCCACATAGGGGTAGATTTGCAAGGAATGGAGAAGAAGACGGGTGAACGGAGAGGACCCACCAAAAAATTTTCACTTCAATCCACTGTTGAAGGGCGATTCAGCACTTTGGTAAGTGAAAAATCAATTTGGATTTTTCTTACAGATTACTGATTATTGGTTGAACATTGAAATCCCTTGCTTTCTAATTGGAGTCTTGAAAAGTATCTGGTTTGTGGCTTTGTGACCCAAAAACAACCTTATGGGCTTGCACACTTTTTTTTTTCCTTTTTTTTTTGTGGTAAAAACATGCACCATGTTTTACCCCCAGTGTTTGGTGTGAAAGGATGAGAAAAGATGTTTGTTTTTTCTCATGTTTGGATTATGAAGTTAAATAAGAAACAGTTAGAAGTGATATTATCATATGGGAAATTATGCCATGAAGTGTGTTAAGTGATCCCCAGCAATCACCATGTGAAGTAGTCTTCTTTATGTGATTCTAATCATTATCAATTGCAAGAGTGCATATCAAATGATCAGAATTCAACTTTTTCAGATAGTCCTTCAATTGCCAAAAATAGCTTACTCCACATCATTCTGCCTATTCTGATAAAAAGTAGGTGTTAATGGAATGGAGCTCGCAAGTGGTCGCTAGCTTATGCTGTAGAGATGTTGAATGCCCCCATACTGCATCTCGGGATCGAGTCCCAAATCCACCTCCCACATGTAATAGATTAGGAATGACGAATGACAAAAAAAAGAAAAAGAAAGAAGGAATGGAGCTATAGTTTTAGTAAGTATAGTTGTTTGTAAAGAACTATGAAGCACTAGTATGGGTATGTATAACGGCCCTTGTACGACACGGGCATGTAATTAAATACAACAAAATCTAATAGTAGTACGTTATGGCTATGGCTAGGTTCGTCCTTTAATATACATTATAGATTACAAGTAGTAAATTAAATACGAGAAATTAATAAAATTGCTTAATTGAATAAGCATCTAGGATCCGGGCGGCGTGCTATCGTGCTGACCCCATACGAACCGTCCGTGCTCGGCGATCAACGGCTCAGGCTTGCTCGGTTCCCGAACTAATCTGGGTCGTTGATCGTTGAGCACGGACAGCCTGGATGGGGTCAGCACGCCCCCCGCTTCCAAGTATCTAGCGTACAAACAAAAGGTCAAGGCTATAAGTAAGGTACAAATTAGAATTTAAGCTCGTTACATTGATAAATTACACAATTAAGCGTAAGAGAAAAGATAGAGGCAATACTTGTTCCAACAATTGCACAAATTCTCTCACATGGGATATGTGGAACCCGCCTAGTAGTAGGTCTGACATATCCCATGAGAGATTTTGTGCAATTGTTCGTACAATTGTTAGAGCATCTCCACTCCTACACCAAATTTTTACTCAAATTTGAGTAAAAATTTGGTCAAAAACTTGATTTGGTAACACCCTTTCCAATGGAAAACCACCTTTTTAACCGAATTCTAGTTAAAATTTTGTCAAAAACTGTTTTTTTGTTCATTTTCGCCCCAAAACTTTCCCGCCATTTTTTCAAAAACAGTTTTTTTTTTTCGTTTTTTTTTTCATTTTGTCAATTCCTTTTCATCCGTTGCCCTCTGCAAATTTGGTGTTGAGCCGTTGCTTATTTGGAACAAATAGAGCCGTTTGAATATTTGGTGAAAGATTTGGTGTTGATCAAATTTGGTGAAAAATTTGAGCAAATTTGGTGTTGAGCAAATTTGGTGATGGATTTGGTGAAGGGGTGGAGTGGGATTTTTGGTCATTTTTACTCAAATTTAAATTTGGTGAAGGATTTGCTCCAAGAGTGGAGATGCTCTTAGTGCCTGTAACAAACCTCTAAAGCGTAATTCTAAAAGCATGATAAGCATTACAATAAGTCTCATCAAGCTAACTTGTCAAAGGAACATTCTCATTGTGTGTGACTGTACTTGGTAACTTTGGGGTATGATAAAAGTTGAGAGAAGAAAGATTGGGAACGCATCTTGTACACGTGTACCAATGCGACTGTAAAAATACCATGTCAAGTAGAGGTAACCAATAAGTACCATGTCAAGTGACATTGTTTTTTGAACTACCCATTATAGTGGCAAAGGCCAAGAGGTGAGGCTTGAGACTTGAGTCAACTTTTAACTTTCCTTGTCCTCCTTTTAATCACTGAAACCCCTCCCACAATAAACAAATATTTCCCTCTTTCCCTCATTTGTACTGTTTCTTCTCATTTAATTCTTATCCCTTCTTACGGCCCATACTTGTCGGCATTGCACTAATAATCGAATTGTGCTCCACTTCAATCAATGCTTGTTAATAACTAGTTTTTTTTCTGGTGGGGATGCATGTGAAATGGGCTGCATTATTGATGACACATGTGAAGAAAATGCTTGAGAAATTAGTAGTCCAGTACAAATTCTGCGTCCCCCACTACTATCAATCCAGTTCCCCTAGCATAGTTAAATAAAACTATTCCCGATAATTTTGAACTCCGTGGCTATTTTTTTTTTTTTGGTAAATCGGAAATATATAAAACTTAGACCAAAGTAAACTGCATCAGAGGTGCAGGAATAAGGTTACACAAGATAAGAAACAGTTGCAGAAAGCCAAAAGACTAGCCAAACACCACAAACTAATCAAGCAACAGCCTAACTCCGTGGCTAGTTTCCTGATTAGTAGCTGCAAATTCATGTCGTCTCCTACCTAGGAATCCTATGGCTTTTTCCTACCAACACATGAGAGAGATAGTGTGTTGATCGTAGAATCTAATTTACGCTTGTACTTTCTCTTTGGGTTTGATTCCAATTTACAAATAATAGTCTGCTAGCTGATTTGTTATTTGTTATTTGTTATTTACTGCAAAAAAAAAAATTTATCAACACCGTCCTGCTGTTACTTATGTCCATTGTAATTTGTTTCCGAAGATTAATAGTAAATTTTTTCCTGTTCAGGAAAAAAAGAAGAGGATTTCCCCTAGGGAATTGGGAACATAGGTGACAGTTTTGCTTTTGCATTAAAACACATGAAAATTTGCCAGACACTGCCGATATGACAGCAAAATTTGGTGATGGCACAAAGAAAAGCTCTGTTGTGAGAGTATACAAAAGGTTCTAATCATCTCTGAAACGTAGTGTGCTTGTGCTTGAAATAGAAGTACTACCTAGTTATCAAATTGCAGATGCCTGGTGAAACCATAGCCTGTTATTGCATGTGAAGAATTACATAGGGAAATAGTGCTACTAAGAAAGTTTATTACACTTGGATATGCACTACTACGAACATTGTTTAAACAAAGGTCGGTGTATCCAAGTACTAGGAAAAGGTAGGTTTATTCAACAATACCAAAGAGAATGTGCCAAGATTTTCCATGAACTAAGCAATAGTTTGTCCAGAATTTCACTTTGTGGGTATTGCTTTTAGCGGTACTAGCTTTCGCAATGTTATACCCATCCTTTCTGTCATGTCCGTAATTCCTGAAGAGAGAGAGTTGTTGCCACAAGAATCAAAAGTTATGATACAGTGATTATCTTTAGCAAATTGATGGACTGAGAGGAGATTATGTGATATTTGGGGTACATGAAGAATATTGTGCAAGTCAAAGCAGTGACAGGATGTAGGAAGTAGACCTTTACCTGAGCTTGCAACAGGAATGGACTGCCCATTACCAACTGTGACAGCATTAGTTCCTTGTCCACCATTAGAAAGCTGAATTTGAGAAGGATCATGAGTAACATGTGTAGTTGCTCCTGAGTCAAAGAACCATGGACTGGCTGAATTAGCTAGAGAGGTGTCCCCATAGACTGCATTAGCTTGAGTTTGCTGTGGTAGAGTTTGCTGTGGTGGAAAGACACAAGGTGATATTGGCACATCAAAGCCACTATGAGTTGGCAACTGTCCATAATAGCCCATTACATCAGGAGAAGCAAACATTGCTTGAGCAGGAGCAAATTGCCCTTGATGACCATTATATCCACTAGACTGACCA
The DNA here is from genome assembly GCA_016920895.1 of Vaccinium myrtillus. Lineage (NCBI taxonomy): Eukaryota > Viridiplantae > Streptophyta > Magnoliopsida > Ericales > Ericaceae > Vaccinium > Vaccinium myrtillus. The sequence continues at coordinate 18,098 of JADGMU010000951.1, forward strand.
GCTCCATATCCAGCTCCATATCCAGAATAGCCCATTGCATCAGGAGAGGCAAACATTGCTTGAGCAGGAGCAAATTGCCCTTGATGATCATTATATCCACTAGACTGACCAGCTCCATATCCAGAATAACCAGAGTTCTGAGGTTTACCATTAGAGCCACCAGAGTTCCCAACAGGATTGCCATTAAAAACAGAATTCCCACTATGGCCATTTGAACTTCCAAAGTTAGGTCTATAAGCAAGATTTTGCCTATGATAGCAAGCATAGGCCAAGTGGTTACCCTTACCACATATTTGACATCCACCAGAAGACTGAGAGCTAAACTGTGAAGAGTATTGATTCTGGTTTTGGTTTGAGGGTTGATTTCTGTTGTTATACCTTGGGTTGTTTCTATTAGATCTGTTATTTCCCCCAAATGAAGGATAAAACTGAGGTGGAGGAAAAGGAAATTGAAATGGTAACGGTGTTGGTAAAAGTGGAATAGAACTGGTTTGCCCACAAGAATTTGGAGCAGCAGAGGACAGGCTGGATGTCTGTGAATTAGCAGCTTGAGCAACCAGAATAGGTGTAGAATTAGTGAATGTCATGGCATTTTCAATATGCAGATCCTCAGCCATAAGCATAGATGCAAATGTGCCAAAAGAGATAGGTTCTGTCCTTGTGCGAATGGCTTGCTTGAATGGATCATAACTAGTCCTTATGCCATTAAGAGCATGGAATATTAGGTCTTCATCTTCCACATAATGTCCAGAAGCAGCAAGTTTTTGCACTATTTCTTTGATAGAATCAAGATACTGATCCATTGTACCAGTTTTATTCAAACTGTACAGTCTACGTTTTAGGTCATGGACATGAGATCTTGACAACAAACTATACTTTTCTTCCAATTTGTTCCAAAACTGGTAAGTATGTTTGGAGCCAACAATATGAGGGAGTACTGATGGGGTTAAAGTTGCAATCAAACAAGAGAGAAGCATGCGATCAATCGTTATCCATCTAGTAAACTCTGAATTCGTAACAGTTGCTCCTGATGCATCTAGGATATGCGATGACGGAATAATTGCAGAATTTTCAACAAAATCGAATAGCTCATTAGCTTTCAGTGCATTTTCTACTTGAGTTTTCCAAGCAAAGTAATTCGAAGACTCAAGCTTAATCGTGATAAAAGACTGAAAATTAGCAATCAAGAACGACAAGGTAGAAGGTAAATTTGACGAACTTGTTGAAGAACTGGAACCAGAAACTGCAGCGGATTGAGTTGCCATTGTAGAGCTCTTGAATCTTATTTGAGAAGATGAAAGAAGTTCAGGATCAAATTCTTCGAGGACTTTCGTCTCTTAATGCTCTGATACCATAACAGAATTATAAACCCTAGCTTTTAGAGAGAGAAACTGTAAATGAAAACTTTATTGATGAAACAATTTGATTACAGAAAAGGAAGAGCTGTGCTCATTTTATACACCTCAACTACAACAACTAAACCGCCTTACTAATGTGGCATAACAACTTCTTAACCACTTCTTGCTGACGTGGAGTAACAGAATTAATCTAACAAAAGAATTAGTCTAACAGAATTAGTCTTATTTGGTCAAGGCTTGACCCTTGACTATGAAGAGCTGGATTCCTCTGTAGATGAGCTAGATTCCTCTGTAGATACCTCTGTTGTATTTAACATATTATATACTTGTTCCCATCTCTATGACGCAGTCCTCAACTGGATCGCTTCATGACAAAAGCAAAAAATGATGGAAATAAAAATGAAGGAGCCGGATTTTCTCCCGTCCGTTTGAGGGTCCAGCTCCATGGATTCTTTTTGGGCCCACCTCAATAGTCGGGACTCCACCTTTTGCAGAACTTGTCGAGAACGTCAACTATACTAACAACATGTTGGTCAGATGTCATTTGGTATGATTTTGCAAGACATTAATATTGAGATAAATGGAATAATGAAATGGGTCATTGATGTGAGCTCGAAAAGTGAACATCCCAATCATTAAAGTGGGCTCGAAAAGTGACCAAAACTGGTTGAATTGGACTGTCCAGTTAATTTGATGGTCCACAGAGAACCATGATCCAAAGTTATATCTATTGGGTCATTGATGTTTTGAGCATTCAATATCTACTGTAATTGGCAAATAGCTTTGATTGCAGGGGTGTTTAATAGCTTCAAGGACATGTCAGGGAATTTCAAAGACTGTCTTTGGGAGGATCTAAAAGGAATGCTATATTTGTATGAAGCCTCCTACCTTTTGGTTGAGGGTGAAAGTACATTGGAGGAGGCTAGAGAATTCACTACAAAAATCTCATACAAATCCTCAAGAGGGAGGACATTGATCAGTATCTTGCCATGTTAGCGAGTCGCTCCTTGGAGCTTCCACTACATTGGAGGGTGTCACGGCTCGAAGCAAGGTGGTTCATTGATGTGTATGAGAGAAGAGCGGATATGAATCAAACATTGCTTCAGTTTGCTAAACTTGATTACAACATGGTGCAAACAACTCACCAAGCAGATCTAAAGCTCAAGTTAAGGTTAGATGTATTGAAGTTTAGATCATATATTAAGTGATCACACATTCCAATCCTTGGCAATGTGGGACAATATTTCTTAATAGAAAGTTGTTTGTTGTCTGGCCCAGAATTAAATGAGAAGAAACAGTACAAATGAGGGAAATAGGGAAATATTTGTTTATTGTGGGAGGGGTTTCATTGATTAAAAGGGGGACAAGGAAAGTTAAAAGTAGACTCAAGTCTCAAGTCTCACCCTTTGGCCTTTGCCACTATAATGGGTAGTTAAAAAAAACATGTCTTACCAATACTTGACATGGGTACCTCTACTTGACATGGTATTTCTACAGTTGCATTGGTACACATGTACAAGATGCGTTCTCAATCTTTCTTCTCTCAACTTTTATCATACCCCAAAGGTACCAAGTACATACTAGAGTCACACACAATCAGAATGTTGCTTTGACAAGTTAGCTTGATGAGACTTATTGTAATGCTTATCGTGCTTTAGAATTACTTTTTAGAGGTTTGCAACATGCACTAACACTTGTACGAACAATTGCACAAACACTCTCACATGGGATATGTCAGACCTACTACTCATATGTGAGTCCAACATATCCCATGTGAGAGAATTTGTGCAATTGTTGGAACAAGTATTGCCTCTATCTTTTCTCTTATGCTTAATTGTGTAATTTATCAATGTAACGAGCTTAAATTCTAATTTGTACCTTACTTATAGCCTTGACCTTTTGTTTGTACGCTAGATGCTTGGAAGCAGGGGGGCGTGCTGTCCCTTAAGGGACAGCATGCGTGCTAACCCCATCCAGGCCGTCTGTGCTCAACGATCAAGGCCGGATCAGTTCGGTAACCAAGCAGACCTGAGCCGTTGATTCCCGAGCACGGACGGCTCGTATGGGGTCAGCACAACAGCACGCCGCCCGGAGCCTAGATGCTTATTCAATTAAGCAATTTTATTAATTTCTCATATTAAGTTTACTACTTGTAATCTATAATGCCTATTAAAGGACGAACCTAGCCATAGCCATAACGTACTACTATTAGATTTTGTTGTATTTACATCCCCGTATCGTACAAGGGCCTTATACATACCCATACTAGTGCTTCATAGTTCTTTACAAACAACTATACTTACTAAAACTATAGCTCCATTCCTTTTTTCTTTTTCTTTTTTTTGTCATTCGTCATTCCTAATCTATTACATATGGGAGGTGGATTTGGGACTCGATCTCGGGGTACAGTGTGGGGCATCCAAGAGCTCTACAGCATAAGCTAGCCGCCACTTGCTAGCTCCATTCCATTAACACCTACGTTTTATCAGAATAGGCAGAATGATGTGGAGTCAGCTATTTTTTGCAATTGAAGGGCTATTTGAAAAGGTTGAATCCTGATCATTTGATATGCACTCTTGCAATTGATAATGATTAGAATCACATAAAGAAAACTACTTCACATGCTGGGGATCACTTAACACACTTCATGGCATAATTTCCCATATGATAATATCACTTCTAACTGTTTCTCATTTAACTTCATAATCCAAACATGAGAAAAAACATCTTTTCTCATCCTTTGACACCAAACACCGGGTGTAAAATGGTGCATGTTTATACCACAAAATAAAAAAGGGTGCAAGCCCATAAGGCTGTGTTTGGGTCACAAAGACACAAACCATATACTTTTCAAGACTCAATTAGAAAGCAAGGGATTTCAATGTTCAACCAATAATCAGTAATCTGTAAGAAAAATCCAAATTGATTTTTCACTCACCAAAGTGCTGAATCGTCCTTCAACAGTGGATTGAAGTAAAAAAATTTGGTGGGTCCTCTCCGTTCACCCGTCTCTTCTTCTCCATTCCTTGCAATTTGCAAATCTACCCCTAGGTGGATCCCTAACAGAGATGTTTACAGCGAAATCCAATGTGGGTCTCAGTTGGATTTCTCTTCTTGTCGTTCGAGCTTCCCTTACCTATCACGGGGGGCTCCCCAATATTTTGGTGATTTTCTTCTCAATTAGTACTAATTCTGAGCCACGCAACAAACCACTTCCCATTTATTTATGGCTTTATGCACACTTTTAAGCTAAATTATGCACCCTCGCTGACCCATCGTCGGCATTACACTATGTGAGATTTCGTGTTACTATAATATGTGCATGGCGTTCATGGGTAAGAGTAAACATTTAATTGAAAAAAATATATGAATGGCTCTATTGATCCGTGTGAGATTTAGAGTAGGTTTAAATCAACTGCTACCTCCGTCCCTTTTTAAGTGTTGACATTTCCATTTTGGGTTGTCCCTTAATAAGTGTGTGTTTTGAAAAGTTAATGGGTAAAAGTTTGTAGAATTATCATTTTGCCCTTTTGAAAAGTTAATGGATAAAAAGTAAATGGGTAAGGGTGAATGATAATTTTGGAAAGTGGAGGTAAAAGTTGATGTGGAAAGTGAAAAAGTTGATGTGAAATGTGTAATGATGATGTTTTTTTAATAAGTTGGATTTACGAAGCAACACATTTAAAAAGGGACGGAGGGAGTAATTTCTACGATTTGTGTACATAAAAATATCTATCCATATATTTCTTGCAAATTATTAATTCAAACAAATTAAGAAAAAATAACAGGAAACGAGAAAGAAAAAAAACCAAAAGGCCAAAATTAGTGATATTTCATACTCTAGTTGTGAATCATGTGAGAAAGTTGTGAGAGTAAGAGTAAAGCAAAAGCTATCCCTGTGGTAAATGTTTAAAATTAGTACTATTTCATAGTAATGAATCATGTGAGGAAAAAAATCATATTTTTACTTAAAATTAGTGATATTTCACACTCCAATAGTGAATCATGTGAGAGAGTTTCATATTTTTAGTTCATTGGTGTCTCTCTTGTATAGAAATATTAATTTTGTCAGCTGTCCAATCATTCACGTGGTTCTCCTACCAATGACATAGCAACAATTTTACGGCTCAATTGGATGCAGAATTAGTTTAAGGTGGATTAAATAGTGAGAGAGATAAAATACTATAGAGTATATGTATAGATGGTGGACTTACATTACGGACCGGGGGAGGCTGCTGTGCACACTATGCACAGCAGCTGCTGTGCAACCAAAAGTGACGTTTTTTGCTCTAATCCAACAAAACCCTCAAAACATTTCAATCAGGGAGAAAAGTGAAACCCTTCACAGCCGACACCCATGGATTCTCTCTCCTCCCGTTCAAAGCCGCTCGCTCTCTCGCCTAAAACAATCTCTCCAGTGATTTGGGAAGGGTTACTCAAAAATTGATTGTGTTTTGTGTGTTGTTCTTGGAGAAGTTAGCGATTGAAATCCAACCTAAATTCTGAAATTTTGGTTTTTGCCATCTGGGTTTCAGAAATTTGCTGCTTTTCTCAATAGGGTATTCAACGAATTTGCGTTTTAATCTTAAGTTTCTTCTTTTCATCTAGTGATTCATCTCCAATTCGCTCAACCCAGGTTCGAAAATTTGGCTCCGTCTTTTCACGTCAGGACCATATTAGGATCTGGGTTTTTTCAAAATTTTCCAGTTTTTTCAATTGGGTTATCAACCAATTTCAGTCTAGCCTTCAAAATTCTTATCATTTCTTTATCGAGAGAGCATGCGGCGTTAAAATCGGTTAACATATAAATGGAAAATCAAAGAAGGCAATTGAAGAATCAGAAAAGATACCCCAGATGGAATGGGAGAGGCAACAATGGATTAGAGCCAAAACGACGTCGTTTTGGCTCTATATTTTTTTCCTCGTTTTGGACATCAAAACGCCATCGTTTTTGTGCAGCCCCCCCAGGTCCCTTACATTACATTAATGTGACATTTATGAATATAAGATTAAATAGTATTTGGCTTAGAAGATTTTGGTAACTAGATCAAATTTGGGCTTAAGCATTTTGGAGAATATTAAAGCATTTTGTGGCCATAGGGTTAGGCTCAACAAGTTATAGGGCCAGCAGCCTATAGGAGACATTACATGTGTCTGTAGTGCAGCACATTTCCATGTTTTCTAAAGGTCGCGGTCTGGTTTGGTTTTCATTGTTAGAGAATTAACAGGCTGTGGCTGTCCTAAATTTACCAGACCCGGTCCACCTATGATTTGGTCCGATTTCAACTTTCACGCAAGTTTCTGGTTTGGCTGGACCAAACTGAACCGTTTCCAACCGATTATATTGGATTGTAGGTCAATCCTCCCAAGTGGTTAGATGAACCGAATGCAGGGGATTCCTCCACTAAGTGTTGGCACTCGGCAGCCACCCCTGCCGGGTATAGCATTAATGGCTTGAGAAGAGGTAGTGAGAGAGAATGTGGTTTGAAATATTGGGTGTGTTGTGCTGGTGGAGGAAAAGTGTAGAGAGAGAGAGGGAGTGAGTTGGTAGAAAGGGATAAAATGCAATATGGTGATTGGGACAAAAAACCGTTTTATATTGTAATATAGATATTCGTTTGTGTATGCATAGAGGACCGTGGGTGGGTTGCAATGTTATGTTTAAGAGGGTGAGGTTGAGTGAGTGAGAGCCGGATAGACTTCCTGGAGGTTTTTACACTTCGTATTTTTTAAAAAAATTAAATGGAGTTTTTCCTTAATTTCTGTGTGTGCGTGGTGACCTCTGAGACCTATCAACATTTGCAATACTTGTCCTACTAAATCAATGTAGCCACTTTAAAAGATTAACACAATAAAAGAAAAGGGGAAAATGGGAACAGCAACTAAGTTTTTTTTCTTGAACCCTCAGTCTGTCTTTGTTGGTCTATTTTTGTATCTGTTTGAACGTATCCAATATAAATTTTGTTAGATAGATCAATCAAAAATGGCACATATTTAAAAAATAGACTAACATGGGCGCTCTAAAGGGAAGCGAACGCCTTAGTTAAAAATAAAACAGGATGGACAAAAACTCGTTGTTTAAGCTAGGTCTAAACCCCAGTAATGTAGTTAGCTCTAACCTAACAGAGGGATAAATAACAGCAGGATGTTGAATTTTTTTTTTTCCAGTAAATAACAAATACGAGAAAGTATAGGCGTAAATTGGATTCTACAATCAGCAATAACTATCTCGTGCGTTTATAGGAAAAAGGCGTAGGATTCCTAGGTAGGACTTAGGAGACGACATGAATTTGCAGCTACTAATTAGGAAACTAGCTATCGAGTTATAGCCATTGTCCGGAATAATTTTATTTAACTATGCTAAGGGAACTGGATTGATTAACAGTGATAAGATCCGATCTTTAGTCTCAACACCCGCAGTGCCACGACCATCCCCGTATTTTTGGTCTAAACCACCGGTATCCGGAAGCCCACTGGACCCCGACTAAATCCGGTTCGAGCCGGGTCGGCCCACGAAGGGGTAAAGCTCTCCCAGCGCAAGTTTCCTCCATTCACATGACTCGAACTCGAGACCTTGCTTAAGGGGAACAAGTGCCGAACCACTTGAACCAACGACCATCCCCGTATTGGTACATGCACCGAGCCATCCTTGCAAGATTCATGGGAAGTTCAACAAATGTTTGGGAGCAGGGAGATTCCACACGTTGGTCTTTATTCATCTTCTTCCATGCCTCACCAATTAAGTATTGATGCGTTCCATGGCTCCCTCCTCTGAAACATTTAGTAGTGTTAATCAAAAGAACCTCTTCTAAAAGAACGGCTAAAACGGTAAAACCAAAGTCGGGAGCACAGTTTGATGTGTGCATATTTTTGAAGTTGTATGGACTTTCTATAATACCCAAAATACCCTACTTAACAACTGATTTCCATGTTTCTTTTACCTGCCGTGGGAAAAAAAATCTCTTTTTCTTTGTCCTATTTTTGAAATATGCCTTCACACGAATTGCCCATTTTTCATTTTGAGCATCTGAATTGTTAGGAGTGCAGCAAACCTTCAGCCTAAAGGGCTCGGTAGCGCTACCAAGCTTTTGGTGTAGCGCTACCTAGGACCTAATTTCTGACCAGAGCATTCTGGAGCGCTACAGGTGTTTCCCTGTAGCGCTACCGCGAGCCTTAAATGTTTCTTTTAGGGTTTTGGCCGACGGTGTGTGCAGTATACTTTCGTATCAAATTTTCAGAGCGTGAAAATTAGAGAGAGGCGAGAGAAAACCAATCTCAGAGAGATTGTGAGAAGACTTGTACTCCTTGATTCGATTTCATAGTGGACTGGTGTGGCTCCCGTGGTTTTTCCTCACGTTGAGGTTTTCCACGTATATCTTGTGTCTTGCTTTTCTTTCCGGTTTTCATTACGCACATATTTGTTTGCTTTTTCTGTGATTCATTGTTCCCAAGATCCGTAGGGGCGTTTTCGTTGTAGGATTGAACAGGTGTTCGCGCTAAAATCCATAACAACTGGTATCAGAGCCGCGGTTGCGGTAGTTCTTGTTCAACAGGTTAGGGTTTAATCTTGTTCGGACAGGCTAGGGTTTCAGTGGGAGCTATGGGTTCAGAAGAAGGGAAATCAAAGCTTGATAAGTTTGATGGGTCGACTTGCGTTTTGGAAAATGCAGCTAGAGGACTATCTCAGTATCGAAGGATCTTTACCCGGCAACAGGTAAAGTAAAGGGAAGAAAGTCACAGAGAGCAACGAGGATTGGGACGCTCGGACAGAAGGCGTTAGGGTTATTCGCTGTCCCTTTCAAATTCAGTCACACACAACATATTGAAGGAGAAAACGACGGAAGAGCTTATGGAAGCCTTTGAAGAAGATGTACGAGCAACCGTCCGCTGCGAATAAGGTACATCTTATGAAAAAACTTTTCAACCTGTCTATGGCTGAAGGGGTTTCCTTTATGTCACATCTCAGTGAGTTCAATACGATAGTTGATCAACTTACGTCTGTCAATATCGAGTTTGATGATGAGGTTCAAGCCTTGTTAATTCTGTCTCAGTTGCCAGAGAGCTGGCAGGGTACAGTTACTGCAGTCAGTAGTTCGGCAGGGAAAGAAAAGTTGAAACTGAGTGAGGTTGTCGGTTTGATTTTGACCGAGGAGGTCGAAGGGGTTCGATCGATGGTTCAGTAGTTCGGAGTTCGCTCTAAGTTTTGAGCAGAGGGGCGAGGCGGGGGTGGTGAATCGAACAGAACAGTCGAAATCCAAGGGTAAGGGAAATAAGGCCAAATCTCAGGTTCGGCCTATTAAAGGTGAATGTTGGAATTGTGGTCAGATAGGCCATATGTCACAAACCTGCAAAGCACCGAAGAAGAATAACAGTGGGCAAGAGGCTCATGTTGTGCACGATGCACTTATTCTTGCCATGAACAGCGACGCCGAATCGTGGGTGATTGATTCGGGTGCCTCATTCCACGCCACTGCTAACAGGGAGGTTCTGCAAAACTATGTAGCAGGGGACTTTGGGAAAGTATACTTGGGGGACGACGAACCTTGCAGTATAGTGGGAAAAGGGGATGTTCAGATTGCGACGCAGGGGTACAGATGGTGTCTGAAAGATGTCAGACACGTTCCGAAGTTGAAGAGGAGTCTTGTTTCGGTCGGACAGCTTGCAGCAGCAGGTTATACTTCGACATGGGCGCTCTAAAGGGCAGCGAACGCCTTAGTTAAAGCTTATACAGGATGGACAAAAACTCGTTGTTTAAGCTAGGTCTAAACCCCAGTAATGTAGTTAGCTCTAACCTAACAGAGGGATAAATAACAGCAGGATGTTGATTTTTTTTTTTCCCAGTAAATAACAAATACGAGAAAGTACAGGCGTAAATTGGATTCTACAATCAGCAATAACTATCTCGTGCGTTTATAGGAAAAAGGCGTAGGATTCCTAGGTAGGACTTAGGAGACGACATGAATTTGCAGCTACTAATTAGGAAACTAGCTATCGAGTTATAGCCATTGTCCGGAATAATTTTATTTAACTATGCTAAGGGAACTGGATTGATTAACAGTGATAAGATCCAATCTTTAGTCTCAACACCCTCAGTACCACGACCATCCCCGTATTTTTGGTCTAAACCACCGGTATTCGGAAGCCCACTGGACCCCGACTAAATCCGGTTCGAGCCGGGTCTTTCCACGAAGGGGTAAAGCTCTCCCAGCGCAAGTTTCCTCCATTCACAAGACTCGAACTTGAGACCTTGCTTAAGGGGAACAAGTGCCGAACCACTTGAACCAACGACCATCCCCGTATTGGTACATGCACTGAGCCATCCTTGCAAGATTCATGGCAAGTTCAACAAATGTTTGGGAGCAGGGAGATTCCACACCTTGGTCTTTATTCATCTTCTTCCATGCCTCACCAATTAAGTATTGATGCGTTCCATGGCTCCCTCCTCTGAAACATTTAGTAGTGTTAATCAAAAGAACCTCTTCTAAAAGAACGGCTAAAACCAAAGTCGGGAGCACAGTTTGATGTGTGCATATTTCTTAAGGAAGCTGTATGGACTTTCTATAATACCCAAAATACCCTACTTCACAACTGATTTCCATGTTTCTTTTACCTGCCGTGGGAAAAAAATCTCTTTTTCTTTGTCCTATTTTCGAAATATGCCTCCACACGAATTGCCCATTTTTCATTTTGAGCATCTGAATTTGGGGAAAAAGGGAGAGAAAAAAAAGGTTAAGCTCTGTTGGGTATTTGTGCCGAGAGAGTGAGAGAGAGGAAGAAAAAAGAGAAGGGGTTTTTTTTTATTCCATGTTTGTGCCGAGAAAATTAGTCGCTACATGAAAAAATGTATTGCGTTAGGGAATTTCTCTATGTGGGAGGAGAAACCTAGGTCAGATTCTATTTGTCCCCCTTTGTTTGCTAAGTTATTAAGCCAATGATCTTGATGGGGCACGATAGGAGATTGTATCAGAGCAACACAAGTTAACGACTGTGTGGGCTCTAGAAAGTTTAGTTGTTTGGCCGATGTAGGTGAACTTATACACTATAAAAAATAAAAAAAAAACAGATCGGGTAAAGTCATAGTAACACTAGTGTTCAACCTCGCAAGGATGCGATGATATAAAGGTGGAGAGTTTATAACACCCGTCTCACATTGGAAGTTTACATAGGTGATCTTGGATACATAAGAAACCACATGTTAGCAACTACGTACTAATAAGTTGGGCTTAAGCATTTCGGGTCACATGGTTAGACTTCCACAAGGTACTTGGCCAGCGGCCTTTTCCTAATTACTTGTCCTGCTAAATCAATGTACCCCTAAACAACACGATGAAAGAAAAGAGAAGCAAAAAAGGGGAACAACAGCTGATCAAATCTTTTCTTCAACGTAACAAACAAGATGTTGATTATTTCCTTCTTCTTTTTCCAGTACATACCTAATAAGAAATCAGCTACCAGGCAATTATTGGAACATTGGAATCAAAGCCAAAGAGAAAGTACAGTCTTAAATAGGATTCTACGATCCACTATGCGTTGATAGGATTCCTACGTACGAGACAACATGAATTTGCAGCTACAAACTACGAAAATAGCCGCGGAGTTCAAAATTATAGCCATTGTCCGAATAGTGGTGTTTAGTTGTCAAGGGGAACAGGATTGATTAGCAGTGATAAGACTCGATCTTTAGTCTCGACACCTTGAGCAGCATGACCATCCCCGTCTTGGTACATACATTGAGCCATCCTTCCAAGATTCATCGCAAGTTCGACAAATGTTTGGGAGCAGGGAGATTCCACTCCTCGGTCTTTATTCATCTTCTTCCATGTCTCGCCAATCAAGTATTTGATGTGTTCTCTGGCTTCCTCCTCCGATGCACCAGTTTCATGCATGTAACATTGGATTGATTTCGGAATGTCACCTTTTTTCATTTCATCCTATACCAGCAAAGAAGAAAACAGAACTTTAGATGATTGGGAGGAACATATATGTTTAGGAAAACAAAGATGGTGCGAGGAATGTAGCATGCCCACCGATGATGTTCCCAAATCATCTGCAAGTCGTAAAATAGTGGCCGACCACCGAATTATGTTGGGGTATTTCTCCAACCATTCCAAGCCCTCCACGGTTATGGGACTTGTACTTAGAAAATAAACATGAGTTAGTACCACAGGACCTGAAATTGAAATCCATGCATTATTCATGTATTCTTCGAAGGTCGGTGTGTATCCACTATAGCACCACCTTGCTTCCACTAAGTAACATTTACATAAATCTGCCCACTGTAACATTTAGAATAGGAGTGTTAATCAAAAAGCTATTTTGAAGAATGGCTTGAATCAAAGTTTGATTAACGTAATACCATTTTCTGAAGGTAAGGGATGCAGTGAACCCCTTGCTCCTTAAGAGTGTAGTAACCAATTTCATTTATCGAGTTGAAAAGAGCAAGGAAACAAATCTTCATATAGGCAGGAAGCTGTTCCATTGCAGTTATATCCCACCTGAAGGACAAAATGTAGTTCATTTATTCATGTCAAAGAAAACTAGGAAACATATGCCACTATGCATGGTATATTTCGCATGACCAAAACCACCAACCTCTCAACTGCATTGGTAAAGAGCTCAAGCTCATCCAATGTACCATAAACATCATAAACATCATCGATAGTTGTTATTAGGGCATTGAGTATCGTAGCCGCTTTCCTGCGGTACACAAATTGAGGCTGGAAGTCCATCCCAACAGTCCATAAGAAACACTTCATCAACCTGTCCCTAGCAAAGCCCAAGTTTTCTCCCAGACCTGTACCTCTCCACCACCTATATTAGAAACAAGTGTTAAGAGCGAGATGGGAGAATAAGAATGTGGAAAAAAAAAAAAGATAACTTCATGTCACCATGTTTAAGCCTTAAATCTGTTATTGTTGGGTCTGAGCTGATCTCTCCTTCAGCTCAAACCATTAGGTCAGCTCGCCATAGTAGAGGAGCTCGGTCACGGAGAGGCCGAGCTGTTCAACAGAAAGTCATGAGTCTCCTCAAACCTAATTCAAGGAGACCCCATGGTTAGATAAGATAACTCCAAGGGGTTTAAAGGACTCATCCGAATATAAGGGGATAGAATCCCTCATAAATAAGAGTTCAAAAGCCCTATAAACTCCAAGGGATAAACCTAATCCTCCGGGAAACACGACTCCATGTCCCATCGGGACTCTACTACTCCGGTTGCCTATAAAAACAACTAAGGCCTCAACCAGGTACGTAACACAGTCCATTCAACATTCCTTACCCAATCATTCGATCTACAAAACGACTGACTTAGGCATCGAAGGCTATTCGGCCGGTACCACACCGGTACCCTAGCTTTTACCTTGTTTTGCAGGTCATTGGTCGAGGAGTGATGGAAATTGTTTCATCAGTTATAGAACGAGTAAAACCACTCTACGTGAAGAAAACTATTAATCTTGTGAGCCTGATCTATTTGATGGTAAATTGGTAATCAAGGGCTCCAGATACATTGGTTTAGACCAGATCCCGCTGTAACCTTTTAATACTTCTGTTCATCAAGGAAAATGGAACACCAAGTTATAAGAAAAAAAAGGTTTGGAACACCAGTGATACCCACTGCCTGTGTTATGCTTCGGGTCTTATCTCTCACACAGCTAGTCCCAAGCCCAGTACAGGAGGGTTGCGCGTTAAATAGCTAAAAGCCAGAACGTAAAATAAAAAAATACCACATTAGATCCTTATGACATCTGACAGAGACAACAGATTCCTGCAGCCAGACCCAATTGATGGAGACTTAAGGCTCGGCTTGGTTTGGTTTGGTTACCAATGATAGAAACTACTTGAGGAATGAGTAGTCTACCAGTCCCTGTTAGTTACCAAATTTTAACTCGAAAATATAATACATATTGATATTCGCACTCCCAATTTTGATGCAGGGGCTCCAAGTTATAGTAGTTTTCCAAAATTACCCTTTTGTAAGTTCCATGATTTACTTCAGGCACTCCAAAAAAAAATTTACTCTTCTCTTTTACTTCAGGCACTCCAAACAAGCAAATCGTTTTTTTTTATCAAAAAAAAAAAAAAAAACAGATAGTTGCTCAACTCCTTTTACTGCACGTCATTGAATTGCCTACTTCCATATGTAATGTTTCCTTTTTTTTTTTTTTTGATCAATATGTAATGTTTCCTTGGTAGAGTCTTTATGTTATTGTCTCCATATTCTGCACCAGGACAACCTGGACAAGTGGTCTTCGGCCTATGATTGTAAAACCATCCGTTTGTCCATGCAAAGTCTCTTCAGAGTTCTGTTACTTTTCCTCTCAAGAGTTCTCGAACTTTGGTGATGTGATTTGTTTGTCTCACTATGAGTTTTGAAATGTAAATTTGCAGCACTTACGAAGATGTTGAGGGAAAAATGGTAGACAACGAGTATGAAAATATAAATATCTTGTGTCGAAGCCGTTATAAAGATTTTGCAGCATCAACTTTTCAATTGTGTGTAAATTTTGGAGAATTCTAGCAAATTTTTTTTTTTTTTTTGTGCAAATTGGCGTTCAGCAATCTGACATGGATGCATGTTTAATGTTTGGAACCTAATGTTTATGTTGTGAATGTGTAATATTTGGAACGTAATATTAATGTTAATGTTTAGAACCTAATGTTTATATTTAGTTTAGGTTCATTTTTCTGTTTGGAGTGCCTTAGTAAATGAGGAGATAATTTGGGGGTGCAGTGCCTCCAGTAATTTTTATATCTTAAAAAGGGTAGTTTTGTAACTTAATTAAATATTGGAGTGTTTGCATCAAAAAAGGGAGCCCCAAAATCAGCACCCTTAATTTTTGTTATAAATTAGTGCTCCCTCTTGGTATCATTTAGGTTAGATCTATTTTCTTATTCACATTGTATCTCGCTGAAATCTGGGACTCTAGGTTTTTAAAAGCTGTGATAAAATTACCTGTAAGTATATTATCTAGTATCTTTTTGGTGAACAAATATCCAGAATGGCTAATGAGCTCTTTTGGGTCTTCTCGTCCATATGTGAAAAGAGGGGATCTTGCCCATATGAATCAAATTTTTAAAAACACACACACTCTTAAATTCAAAGCTCTAAAAACCTCAATAAGCTAACAAAGCCAAATAAGTTAGAATGCGAAATTGCTACCAGGTACTTTGAGTTTTTTGCTTACATTGACATATGCTTGAGATCTCCTTGGTGAGTTGCTTGCACCATGTTGTAATCCAGTTTAGCAAGCTGAAGCAATGTTGGATTCATATCCGCTCTTCTCTCATACACATCAATGAACCACCTTGCCTCCAGTCGTGGTACCCTCCAATGTAGTGGAAGTTCCAAGGCATGACTCACTAACATGGCAAGATAGAGATGAATATCCTTCCTCTTCAAGCTTTGTCTGAGATTTTTAGCTGCAAATTGTCTAGCCTCCTCCAACGTACTTTCACCCTCAACTGAAAGGAACGATGCCTCATACAAATATAGCATTCCTTTTATATCCTCACCAAGACAAGCCTTGAAATCCCCTGACTCGTCCTTAAAGTGATTAAAAACCCCTGCAAGCAAAGCTGCGAATTACAGTAGATGTAGAAAGCACAAAGCAACAATGCCAAATAGCTTTGACTTTTCGTTTTTAGTTCTTTCATTCTTTGCTTTTGTCATGTAGCGATTAAGTAGAGGATGATTTTACAGAGACTCGAGAATGAGTGTCGGGAACAAGTATCAGTCTAAGTATTAGATTCATCTAATTTCCATCTCAAGGATATGGCCTAAAGGTACAGGTTAACATATTCATCTTTCCTTAGTAGTTTCTTTTTCCTGGAAAAATGATATTTATCAGGTATCTTAAAGCATTTCGTGCATAATATAGAAGTTCTAGGCATAGTTTCGAGGACTGAATGTCCAATAGCATTCTCAAAGGGTTTGTTTGACAAGAGTACTTGCCTATGAACACGCGACAGACCGAGAACTCGCGGTGACACTTATGGGAAACGCCCCGTGGCATGTTCCAACATAATACTTATCTTTAAGCTGGGGACACATTGGGGTCACTATGTCTTTGACGTTGATGATAGCATGGCAGGGAACAATTCGTAAAGTTTATTAGTTTTGGTTATTCCCAACGGAATGTTCACATGTCACATGAATAACAACTTAATATCTGTCGCATGTCTGTGCTGGTATGGCAGAGGTTCTTACTGTAGTGCTCGGGGATCACACACACATCGATTCGAGCAACAAAACTCCCTCTATATATGTACAATACAGAGATGAAAAAACTCACAGGGAAAGCACCACGGCTCTCCCTCTCAGGAGTCAGGACCTCTCTCACCCTCTCAGTTACATTGCTACTCCCTCACAGGGAAAACTCACAGGGAAAGCACCACGGCTCTCCCTCTCAGGAATTTCATGTAAGGGGTCAAATCTCCAGTGTAAATTTTGGCGAGTGATTTTCACGCCCCAACTTGATATCCACATCCTCTCTTTTTTGTCTTTTAATGAAACTTTTATGTATAAAATTTTCACTAATGATAAACAAAGGAGTGTGGATATCATTTTGGAGTGTGAAAATCAATTACCGAAACTTTTTGTATTATATCATGGCATTTTTGTAATTAGTGGGTTCATATAAAAGATGAAACTGAATTGGGTTAGGTTTGAACCCTTTTAGAACCAATTGAACCCCTCTAAAACCACAACTTTCCCTCACCCTTGTTTACTTCACAACAAAAAAAAAAAAAAAAGTTTAGCAAAAGTTAGGGGGTCATGTGACCCCTTGTGCCTTATCTTAAATCTGCCACTATCAATGTCCCTGTATATAAGAGAGTTGTCATGTCCCAAGTACGTAGCCGTGACCGTGTTAGTGTACATAAATGTGGTTTTTCTTTTCCTCCTGGGGTATGCCCCTTGTAGGTTGTATATCCGGTTAACCTTTTTTATATTTCAAGCTAATTTATCCAAAAAAAAAATATATATTAAAACCGTGTTGCCTCATAAGTCTGAATTTGAGAGCTATGGCATGCAAATCCTTTTTGTACCGGTCATCAAAACTGTTGTTGTATACCTTTTCCAAGACTCTCTTTATTTCCTCCTCAAAATGGTAAAACACTCCAAGCCTTTGCAAGTCATCAATCATCTCAAGTCCAACCAATGGATCCGCTACTTTTTCAAGCATTATCCTCACATCTACCTTCAACTTCGTAGCCTGTTTCGCATACGCATCCCCCTACATTAATAATTCAGAGCATTGCTTTCACAGAAGCACAACTTAAAAATAGCCTCAACAGTAACAAATTAACGATACATACCACATATTTACTATTGAGTGACTGCACATAGTCATAGTCCCAAATGGGTGGTTCGTAGTTCCCAGATCGCCTAACAATCTTTTGCTCACAAGTCTGCGTGCTAACAGCCATGCATCGAAAGGCAAGTAGAACTCGGCCATGAACAGATCCTCGTGAGGCACTGATTCGAGATGGAAGCCTGGTAGG
The DNA here is from genome assembly GCA_016920895.1 of Vaccinium myrtillus. Classification (NCBI taxonomy): domain Eukaryota; kingdom Viridiplantae; phylum Streptophyta; class Magnoliopsida; order Ericales; family Ericaceae; genus Vaccinium; species Vaccinium myrtillus. The sequence continues at coordinate 35,956 of JADGMU010000951.1, forward strand.
AGAGTAAAAAGAGGTAAGAACTGCAAGGCCAAGAGAAAGCGTCATTGCCCTGATAAGTTCTAACAAAGCTGCTTTGATTGTTTGGCTTAAGTGTGTCAAAAAACTACTCCTACATAAATAGCATTCCAATATCACTGTTGAAACCAAATAGTACATGGCTCCAGCTATACCCAAATTATTACACCTTTTTCAATCAGTCACTGACATCAGGTGCTGGGTCCAGTGATCTTAATGTGAGCCCCTCATAAATAGACAAGTAGAATGTGGATGGTCTCCTCAAGCTGTTGGGGTGCTAGTTTTAAAATTTGTTAGAAATATAATTAAAATAAAAATACTTCAATCAAGCTATGGACTATTGATAATGTCAAGTGTTAAGTAACTAAAAAAAAAAAAACTTTATCCATTTAGAAGCAATTTATTTTGAAAAAATACTTTTCACAAAAAGTTTTGTGCAAATTTTTTTTTTTTTTAAATTTGTTCACATATGCAAGAATAAGTAGACAAGATTTCAAGCAATTCATCAAAATCAAACTTTTAAACAAATTTGAACCTTTGAGAAAATAAATTAATAATTTTTTAAAAAAAAAAAAAAACCACACGAGTCTGAACTCTACCAATTATTTATCTTACTCCATTGTAGAAAGTTAACTTTCTCATTGCCGAGAAATTATATCTCAACATTTACCTTTGAGCACACCCACCTACAAAAAAAAAAACTCATGTGCAATTCTTTGATACCCAAATTTTCATGGGTCCGAGAGGGTTAGTAACAAGATGCTTAGGAACCCAAATCTTTTTAGTTCCAACATAAATGTTTCTACAAATAGCACATGAATATGATAAATGACCTTTCATGCCACAATAATTGCAAGTAGTGTCAGGATGATTTGAGGAACTTGATTTCACAAACAAATTTTGGTAAAACTTTTGCTTTTTGCTAGGATTAAAACCAATGCCCGCTTTGTCAAAAACACATCTTTGTTTTCCAAGAATCATATCTAAATTATCTTTTCCTTGAACAAACTTAGAAAGAGATGTTTTCAAGTCCTCAACCTCCTTTTTTAAAACATCATTTTCAAGTCTCAAATCATTGACAATATCTTTTGGAGAAGAAACATCTTTAATTTTTTCTTTTAAGCCATCATTATCACTTTTCAAAAAATCATTTTCAACACGGAGCAAAGAATTAGCCTTTTTGAGAGAACTAATTTTGGAACTCAATTTTTTGAACTCGAAATGCAATTCTTCATACGCATCTAATAATTCATCATAATCAAATTGCTCATTATCACTAGATTTTACCTCATCATCATCGGAATCATCAAGGGAGTTTACCTCGTTGTTTTCATGAGCCATTAAGCATAGATTGGCTTGATCGTTGTCCTCTTCGGAACTACTTTCATCGCTGCTATTTCCCCATGCAGCAAGCATCGCTCTTCTTTTTGCCTTTTTCATTGGCTTCTTGATTTCGGGACAATGTGATTTTAAATGGCCTGGCTTCTTGCACTCATAGCATATGATGTCACTTTTCTTGAAATTCTCTCCTTTAAAACCATCCCTTTTGAAAGTTCTTTTGCTCCTTTTTATTTTTCTTTTCATAAACTTTTTGAACCTTCTTGTGATTGCCGCTAGATCTTCATCACCGCTCGATTCGGAGTCACTTTCGCTTACACTTGATGAACTCGAAGTGGAAACTTTTAGCGCAATATTTTTTTTCTTTTTACTACCATCATCTCCCATATTCATTGTCAACTCATGCGTCATCAAAGAGCCCAAAAGTTCATCCAAGTTGTACTTGGTGAGGTCTTCTTTGGCTTCAATAATCGCAGTCACCTTCGGCTCCCATTTCTTTGGTAATGACCTAAGAATCTTCCTCACAAGATCAACATTAGAGTAATGTTTTCCAAGAGATTTTAAACCATTAACAATATTGGTAAAACGAGTAAACATGTTAGAAATAGATTCATCAGGCATCATTTTAAACAACTCATATTTATGCACAAGCATATTGATTTTCGATTCCTTCACTTGACTAGTTCCTTCATGCGTGACTTCTAACTTATCCCAAATCTCTTTAGCAGAATCACATGCAGATATTCTATTAAATTCAGCAGAATCAAGTGCACAATATAACAAGTTCATGGCTTTGGCATTCAATTGAATCCCTTTCAAATCATTCTCATCCCATTCATTTTCCTCCTTAGGAACTACAACCTTATTCACAGTTTTAGTAGGACGGTGCGGCCCATCAACAATAATTTTCCACAACTCGTAATTTGATGCTTGAATATAAATACGCATCCTAGCCTTCATAATTATAGTTAGACCCACTAAACAAAGGAGGTCTATTGGTCGATTGGCCTTCGGGAAGGAAAGTACCAAAAGGTGTTGCCATAGATCTTACCCTAAGACGATTAAGTCAAAAAAAATACTAGAGCCGTAGCTCTGATACCAATTGTTGGCCCAGATAGCAACACAAGAGGGGGGGTGAATTGTGTGTCTCGAAAAATAATGCGAAAATAAATAACTAGATGCAACACCCAATAAAATTAAATATTTTCAAGCACGCAAACAATAATTATTTGACAGTAAATAAAGAGTAAGGGAAGAGAGAAATCAAACGCAGAGATTTATAGTGGTTCGGTCCGCAACTTCACGGCCTAGTCCACTCCCCAAGTGTCCTACTCGGGAATTGCTGCACTATCTCCAATAGTAACACTTTCTAGCTTCGCGGGTGCTAGAGAAACCTTTACAACGAGCAATGTCCCCAATCGCTCCAACTAGTTTTGACTCCGGTGCTAGTCACACCTACCTAACTAGTTTTGACTCCGGTGCTAGTAACACCTAACCAAGTGATTTTCTCTCCAAAATCACTCACAAAAAGATAAACTCTCACAAGGGGTCACACTCCCTTTTACAATGAAATCTCGCTAATTAAACACTCTTGAAAGTGTATATAAAAACAATATGAAGCTCTATTTTTTTCTCTCAATAATCAATGAACTTTGGAGCTCAATATCAATGCCTTTTCTTCTCCAATTCTCTGCCCCTTTTTGCTGCAACGACAATCCTTTTATCTTTCAAAATTCTGAACGTTAGAAGCAATCTTTTACCTTTGGAAACAAGGCTCCCAATGAATTATAGCCTTAATGAGGCACAAGTCAAGTCCATCCTCTTTTAACATTAGCCGTTTGAAACCAATTAAGGAAATCATTCATTTGCTTGCTCCACTAGCCGTTGGACGAGATAACCTTCCAATTAATAGAAATGCTCCACTAGCCGTTGAATAATTTTCCAATGTGCCGACTTCCTTGTGCTTTCTTGCCAATTGATATTGCTTTCCAAAAAAAATAAGAAAAAGATTTGTCCTTAATCTTTTTCTTTTCAATTAAAATCTTGACTATTGGAGTAGTGATTTGGTGTAGAATCTCTTTATATGTGTACCTCAACGAAATCCTACAAAACAATTATTCAAGTGAGTATCAAATAAATTTAATTATATTTCTCCTTTAATAAAATATGTTTGTTATCATCAAAATCAATAATATATTCCTCACAAAATAGTTGGGTTAACAGAGAAAAATTGAATATCTTATGGAAACTATTTAAAGTAATGTAATGGGTTGTCGTGGTGGTTAATCAGTGAGACTTATCACCGAGGTCACGAGATTGATTTTCTTCAGCTGTGATTTGTCATTGCAAGAAAAGGACCGACTCTTTGGGAGCCTTCATTAATCCTTTTTCTAGGGGCTTTTCAATGTGACCATGTTTTGTTTTTAATATACATTATTTTACTATTACATTTGAGTAACTATGGATGATTACAGTCTGAAATTAGACATGGCCAGATGGATATACACGCAGGATTGAATTATAATTTGTATCTGTCGTTGCCAGAAATGAATTAATTTCATGTATTGTGGTTCTTTTTTTAAGTCATGGTATCCCCTCGAAAGGCCATTAATCTCGACAAGAAGCCAGCACCAACTACCCAACACCGACTGGCAGTTGCTGGCCCACATGTTGCGAAAATTTTGCGCAAAGGCCCGAGGGTTGTTTGGGATTCCCAACTGACGAGGGTCTTCTTGGAACTTGCTGTCAAAGAGATTGAAGAAGAGGGGAGAAGCACCACACAATTGTCCAGCCAGTCATTGGAGAGGATTGCGGAACGCATATCCGCTTTGACGAACCTACCAGTAACACCACTACAGTGCAAGAATCGGTACCAAGTGCTACGCCGTGATTGGCAAGCATGGCAGCTCCTAGCCGATGCAAGGAGAGGTGCTACTGGACTCGGTTTCGACCGCACGCGTGGGACGTTCACAGCCCCGGACTTCTTTTGGGCTAACCTCATTCGGGTACAGATATCTCTCTCCACTCATACATTACTTTTACACTGCCATTAATCTTAATGCATCATCAAACTCTTGTTTAAAGTTATTTACTCTAAACATACCAACCATTGGGCATTTGGTGAAAGCGAAGTGTTTTTTTTTAACAGAGACTTGAGAAGTGTTAAAGACCCAAAGAGAGTTGTAGATCCATTTTTATGGCTACAATATATCTGTACTGGAAATTACTTTGCTGATTATATCTGTAAGAGAATCCCACTTGAATCCCCAATTCTTTTCACACGTTATTTTATCCAACAAAGGACACTGTTTTATGGTACAATAATAGACTGTTTTTTTCATAATGGACGGCAATAGTACAATATGTTACAGCTTCACTTTTGAAATGGTAAGGGAACTCCACAAAAAATTATTTTCACACGGTTTTTTTTTTTCCCCAACCAAGGACACTGTTTTATGGTACAATAATACACTGCTTTTTGCATAATGGACAGCAATGGTACAATATGTTAGAGCTTCACCTTTCAAATGGTAAAGGAACTCCACATAACAATCTGTGCTAAAGGGAAAATGTCACCATGTTCTTTGATGCGATAATTGGTTAACTTAAGTTACTCAATTTTGAAAACAACCCAAAACATGAGACCTTACTGAAAAGGGAAGAATTTGAATATAAGAAACTTTGAGAATGCTGAGAATGCCGTTTCCCTCTGCTTGGTTTTCAGCTTATATGTTTTCTAATCGTGTTTTGAAAATGCTTGGCACTAATCTTTACTGTTTCCATATTAGCACGGTTGGTACACATTTATCATACACCACATTGTAACAAAAGTGATACTGTGCGAATGTGAGCTGGTGGGCATTGGTTGTGTCCTTGAAATAGGATTCATTTGGCAAGTACGTGTGTATGTGGACATTAGTGCCCCCCATTTCACATGGCTGTGGTCAGCTTTGTTTTTGTATCAAGTACTACTTCACATGTCAAAACAAGACGAAATTGTACCCTAAAAAGTCCAACAATGCTGTAGTTAGGGGTGAAATTTTAACCGGCCAAACCGGGCCGACTGGATTAACCGGCCGAATTAACCGGTTCGGTCCGGTTCGGTTGAAGGTTTTGATTTTAGAAATTATTCGGTTCCGGTTCGGTTTCATTTTTTACAAAATTTGAACCGAAAAAACTGAACCGAACCGGTTTATATACCCAGGCCTTTTATTTTACATCTCAGCCGTCCATGCCTATATGTTATGGTGAATCTCAGCCATCCATTACTAACCCTACCTTTATCTTCAAAGCCGCCGCTCCATTCTCCATACAAACAGATCTGTGACTATCTTCTTCATCTCTCCCTCCCTCTGATCTCTCTCTTCATCTTGCTTCAGCATCATGCCGTCGTCCACCACGTAGGGTCTCGCAAGCTCGACTTCATCCAACACCGGATGCGTCTACTTCTTGGCTTCTCCCTCACCTGCAATTTCAAGCTCGACTTCAAGATCCAGACTTGATTTGAGAGAGAATCTGTAAGAAGCCATTGGTTTGCTTTGTAAGAAAAAATTGGTATGCTCTGTAAAAAGCATCAATCTGTTTTGCTTTTGCTTTAATTTCTGGTTCTAGATCCTTCACCTTTTGATTTTGCAAAGGTTTTTTTTTGGCCCAAAGGAGGCACAAGATTCTATTCCATTTCTTCTTCTTTTTTCCTATGGATCGATCATTTTTGCCGTTCTTTGTGTAAGAACCGAAAAAACCGACAAAACCGACCGGAACCGAAACCGAAAAGACCGATGTCCTTGTCGGTCGGTTTCGGTAGCCAAATTCTGAAAACCGAACCGAATATTCGGTTCTTGAAAACCGCAAAAAACCGGCCGGACCGAACCGTTTTCACCCCTAGCTGTAGTATTGAAAAGGAAAGGAACTTCTCATTTTTTTCCGATAACAAGACTTCTCATTTTTCCCAAATTTGCTATGAGGCACGAAACTAGTACAAAAGGAGGGACCGAATGACCTGGACTCCCATGGGACCCACCAACTTTTTGCCCAACTCAAAAATTCTGGGACTAGCCCGTCCAAATGAAAAAGTACTCTGTAATTTCAAAAATTTTGGTAACTTCCTCCCCTTTTACCTCCCTCCCCAGATTGTACGTGCTCCCCTCTCTCCCAAACCACCACCACTCCACCACTAGCGCCACCACCAACGTGGGAAATTTTACTCAGCTCCTTTTAACCATTCCTCTCTCTCTCTCTCTCTCTCTCTCTCTCTCTCTCTCTCTCTCTCTCTCTCTCTATACCTGATAAGCGCGCAAATGTGCCAATTTACACTCTCTAATTTATCCTCGTTACATCCGTTTATTGTACTATTTGGAGTTTGATACATGGTTTTCTCGTTTCAGAGCGTACGGTGCAATTAAATGACACACGAGTTAAATTGGGAATTATTACGTCAATTGGCTAAATTCAATTTGGAAGATCTTTTACACGTAAATGGTCCAAGCAACCAGATTCCGTTGGGATTGCAACTAGGTGGCCTTTGGCTACTAATTTGGAAAGAGGAAATTGGGTCCAATAGGACTTGGTTTTGATTGGTAATATCTAAGAGAAATAATTAGACAATTCCTTAAGAGGAACTCACGGCATATATTTGGAAAGGAGGTTTTGCATTGAAGGGGCCCACTCATTACAATCTTGGAAGAGAAGAAATTGTCCGGCCCTTGTATGTCTTGGACGTGAACATTATAAAAGGGAGGCAAGCGATAGGGTTAACACATCTTGGAAGCCGCACATCAGAGTCACAAATAACAGAAGAGCCGCACACGGCTGCGGCTGGAAATTGGAGTTTAACTCCATGAGTGGCTAATTCTCCGGTTAGGGTAACGAGGATATCTTTCTGAATAATATGGTTGTATAGATTTTTAGGTTCTTGCGTTCAACATTAGTTGTGCAACAATGGATGTTTCATTATTTTTATGAAAGTTTTAATTGTTTTATTTTCATACCGTGTTTGTACTCATGATATCAAACACCGTTGTGCAACTGTTCTTAATGTTTCGGGATAGTTTCTGAGATAGATTATACAACGTGAGACGGGTCGTGCCGCCCGTTAAGTCCGGTGAGACGATCTGTGCCGTGTTGAGATAGTCTATACGGAGTACGAGTCTTGATTATATTTTTAGGGATTATCGATAGGAATTGCTACCATGTTGGTGGTCTGGTCATATGTTGAGAGAACCCTAGATTTCATCACAATCATATTATGAGGGGAGATTGAATCGAAACCCTAGTCACTTCTCTCATTTGTTTCTAAACTTTAATCACTTTTTATTTAATTTTAGTTTAATCACTAGTTCAATCAAATCCAAACCAAATTTCTCTTACTCTCAGAATTAAATTAGAAATTAATTGAAAGTACCGTAACTTAGCTTTTTACTCTCCGTGGACGATCTCGGACTTAACCACTGTTCTTCGGAATAATAGTTAATTCCCTGTTTTATAAATTATATTTTTGGTACAAAAACGACATACCACTACCCCCTTTGTATCCGTCTGTCTGTCTCCCCCTCCCAAACCACCGACACTCCACTACCGGAGCCACCAATGGCTTACGAACACGACCAACGGCGCTGCCCCCACTTTGCCACCGGAGCCCTAGCCAGAGCAGCACGGTGGAGTCCTCCAGCTACGCTCCGCCGCCGCCGCAGACGTTTACGGCCATTCCCATCGCTCCACCGTCTCTCGATCTCAACCTGGCGTACCTCGGCGGCGGCAGTGGAGGAGTCGGATTTCCCGGATTTATCCCTACGGCGAGGCCTCTGTTCTTCTTCGACAAGCTTTCCCGCTCTGAAGCCTTGAATAACCATCTTAACATGTACAGATTCGATCAGAAGGTTTCAGATTTGCGATTCCCTATTGCCGGTGGTGTCCACAGCGACTCAGATTTGAATAACCATCTATGTTTGTTGCTTATGTATTTCTTGAATTTGTGTTAGGATTTGGCAAATTCCAGATAGTGTTAAGTGTTATATAAGATGGGTTTGTATCAGTGTTGCGCACAACTTTTAGTTTTGTTGCAAAAATGCTCATGGTTAATGAACAATTTTTGTACTTGTTTATGAATGAATGGAAAGAAGATTTTTTTTATGAAAACAGTTTTGGTATCGTAATGAGCTAAATTAGGATGAATCTTGTGCACTTACGGTCAAGTCTCCAACAATTATTATTGATGAAAGAACTAAAATCCACTCCCATTGGCAAAACCTTACTTGAAGGTACAAAAAAAAAAAACAAGTGAAATTAGATCAATAAGCATTCTGATTGCTCAAAGAAACAATTGATTCTTATTGCAACAGAAGCAAACAAAGTTTAACTAGCATTCCACGAACTGCTTTGATTATACATCAAATTTCTTCTCTCGGATTTAACATCCCCAGCATAGTAGCACAAATCCATAGAGAGAACATAAAAAGTTAAACCCAACTTGGGCAGTTAACTGATCATCATGTACTCTCTTTTTTTCAGTAAGCATTATTAACAAGCATTATTAACAAATGCAGAATATTCCAAGTCTCGAGGGTCTTCCACTCCGTCACCGGCGACTACCACCACCGGCGAGAATCTTCTGGGCACACTCCATTTGTGAAGCAAATCTCTCTCTCTCTCTCTCTCTCTCTCTCTCTCTCTCTCTCTCTCTCTCTCTCTCTCTCTCCCCCCCCCCCTCCTACATCCCCCACCCGCACCTCCATTGACACTGACCGTGGACCCGAGGAGTTGGTGGCGGCGGCTCCGATGGCGGAGGATCAGATCGGTGGTTTGCGATGAGTGGTAAAGAGAGAGAGGAGGGCGGCGCCGGTGGTGGTGGTTGTACGGTGTCAGTGGTGGTCGTCATACGGCGCTGGTGGTGGAGTGGTGTTGGTTTGGGAGAGAGGGGAGCACGTACAATCTGGGGAGGGAGGTAATAGAGGTAAAAGGGGAGGGAGTTATATTTTTACCCCAAAATTTTTGAAATTACAGAGTACTTTTTCATTTGGGCGGGCTTGTCCCAGAATTTTTGAGTTGGGCGAAAAGTTGGTGGGTCCCATGGGAGTCCAAGTCTTCGATCCATCCTTCTGTCCTAGTTTCGTGCCCATAGCAAATTTGTATTTTTCCCTTAAGAAGACGGGCTTCTAAAAGGTGAAACCACTGTCCGCTATGCCAATGTTAAAACTACTTTGTATATTTAATTCTCGATTCCTATTGTTGAATATGTTGCACTGGATTGTTTTAATTTCATGTTTGTAATTTTGTGCTTACATACCAGCCATTATTTTTGGTCTTTCGTTTGTCGTTATTGTGTACCACGTAATCTGTTATATATGCAGCAAAATGAACACGTTGCAAAGTTTCGAGACAGATGCCTAGACCACGAGGAACTAATGCAACGTGTCTTCCAAGAAGTCACAGCAACTGGCGACTACGTTTATATTCTAGCGGAGCATGACACTAACGAAGCCAACCCGATGGCCATGGAGGAGGAAGATCGGCTGGAGGCAGAGGAATTTGCAGAGGGCGCTGGAAACACAATTGGAATTGATCTCGGGGTCGACCCTGGGCACACGATTGGGGTTGATCTCGGGGACGAAGTTAGTACCGAAGTGCCAACACAGGTGCCAACACAGGTGCCAACACAGGTGAATGAAGCAGTCACACCTCCAAATCCTACGTCAATGCCGAGATATCCACGACAAGAATTAAGTGGATCGAAGCGGAAAACCCCTTCTTCTGGGACGGACGAGCTATCCCAATCCATGGAAAGAATCTTGCGAAACCAAAACAACCAGAATCTTAAGCCTATAGTCCGTATGAAACATACTCTGTGTGATGTTTCACAGATGCTTTCCACCATGGAATGCTTCAACATACGGCCGCGGCCTCCGCTTTATTGGTGGGCGGCGGAGTACTTACAAGCAAACCCCATTGACGCGGACTGGATGATGGAAATTGGGTTTATTCTTAGTTTGGGTGATTGGAAGTAATGTTTAAAATGAAATGTGACAGGTAAATTCTATCTTGTTGATGCTGGCTATCCAAACAAGCCTGGTTTTCTGGCGCCGTATAAAGGATACAAGTACCATCAGGAAGAATTTCGCCGAGGGAGGCGAACACCTCAGGACGTGTTTACATATAAAATTAACAAATCCAATAATCAATTGACACGTAATTAAGGATGCCAAACATTGGCAAATATTAGTCCATAAAAATGCACTGGATTATTGAAACAAGATCGAGTAAATACGATGTCGTATTTACTCTTAATTTGAAAAGCAGTTATTGGTAGTTACAAGAAATTGTCAATACACTTCGAAGTCATGGTTTTAACCGCTGAATGTATAGAGTCCACACGTGTAAACCTGTGAGGCAAAACAATTAGCAGTTAGAACACGTGGATTACATCTTGAAAGGCAGTTATCTCCTTAAATAATAATCACTTGGGTAAATTCAAGCAACGGCACAGATTCAATGAGAAGCTTTTTGGAAGAGGGTTAACAAGAATTCAAATTCAGATGTGGGAAAGGGAAGAAACTGCCAATTTCAAAGATAGAGTTCGAAGCAAACCAAGTTCAAACTCATTGGGCGGGAAGTTCAACTAAACAAGCAGCGTCTATAAATAGAAGAGAATGAAGCGTGAAAAAGTCTCGGACAAATCTTCAACAAACAGCTATCAAACAAATGATGCTTGGTTTGTTCATTGGCAAGTAGTTTTAGGATTTCGAACCCAGCTCGAAGTAGTGTAGGAAGTAGATTAGGAAGTAGTTAGGATTAATTTCGGTTGTTCTCGTAACAATCATCTGTTCGAGGTTCTTGTATTTGAAGTTGAAGACAATTTCGAAGTAAGTTTATCTTTGATTTGTTAATCGAAGTATTGTTTCTTTGTTTGTTCTTTAATTTCCTAAGTAGATTGGTTTGCATTTCTTCACTTTGAAAGAAAAATCCTCTTAAATGAGGTATTTGAACCATTAAAACACAATCGCTTGATTATATTTGGTTTTTCCAAAGTTAATCTGAGGGAGGAGATTGAAACTCTCTCCGGAACACTTGCACTCAATTAATTTATTTGCAAAGAAGTAAAAGAACCACTAACAGGACGACAAAGAATTCTTCAACAAAGCCCACTCGTCGCTACGTAGCTGTATCGAGAGGACCATCGGGGTTTTTAAGAGCAGATTTCAAGTTGTTTATTGTATGCCGTGGTATTCCATACGAACGCAAGTGCAAATAATTTTGTCAGCAATGGCATTCCACAACTTTATTCGAAAGGACAGAGACCCGGACGAAGACATGTTCCCCACAGTGGAAAGGCCAGCGGAGTACACATTTCAAGATTTGCCGGATGAGGACGCTAATTTGGAGAACCTCGAGGACAACCCCCATGCAAATGTTGGAGTCCTTAACGAAGATAATGATCCATACATGAATGATGTCCGGAATAACATCAGAGCAGAACTGCGTAGTCTACGACGAAGGCGGGCAAGGCAAGTTGCATGAGAGGTGCTGAATAACAAGAATTGTTTAATTCCCTTGTATGGATGTATGTTTATCGGTAAAGATACTGGTACAGAAGTAGTGGCACAGAAAACGTACTGATCGCGTTCGGGGACCCACTTTTGGGTCTCACACGAGTGATCCGAACCGTTCATTGTTCTTAAAACATGTTTTCGAGGGCTCCCACCAAATTTCAGCTCAATCGGACGGTTGGAAGTGCTCCAACCAAAGTCCCACCGTTCCAACCACAGTTGACAAATATCACTACTCTTACTCTCACAACTTTCTCACATGATTCACACCTGGAGTATGAAATATCACTAATTTTGGCCTTTTGGTCTTTTTCTCGTTTCGGTTATTTTTTCTTAATTTTTTGAATTAATACTTTGCGATAAATATATGGATAGAGATTTCATGTGCACAAATTGTAAAAATCAGTTGATTTAAACCTACTCTAAGGCCTCATTTGGGTGAATTGAAAAAACTGGTTTTTTGGTTTTTTTGGTTTTGTCCTTATTCAAATTTTTTTTGCATTTGTTAGTTTTCGGTCGATTTGTTGTGGTTGCTTGGGTCCTCTCTACGAGAGAAATCTAAAAAGTATAAAATTATTAGTCAAACTTAAAGTTTTGTGAATAAAGACGAAAAATAAACCAAAATGGTTTTTTTAGCCAAAGAACCCCTAAATCTCACACGGATCTAATTAATGTTTACTCGTACCCATGACTGTCATGCACATATTATAGTCACATGAAATCTCATATAGTATAGTGCCGACAAGGATGGGTCAGCTACGGTGCATAATTTGGCTGCTGGTTTGTGGCTCAGAAGTCAGAATTATTAAATGAGAAGAAAAGCCAGCAAAATATGGGGTCCTTGCTAACGTGAGCCCCCCGTGATAGCTAAGGGAAGCTCGAACGACAAGAAGAAAAATCCAACTAAGACCCACATTGGATTTCGCAGTAAACATCTCAGGCCCATCTGCGGTTAGGGATCCACATAGGGGTAGATTTGCAAGAAATGGAGAAGAAGACGGGTGAACGGAGAGGACCCACCAAAAAAATTTCACTTCAATCCACTGTGGAAGGGCGATTCAGCACTTTGGTGAGTGAAAAATCAATTTGGATTTTTCTTACAGATTACTGATTATTGGTTGAACATTGAAATCCCTTGCTTTCTAATTGGAGTCTTGAAAAGTATCTGCTTTGTGAATCCGGTGAGGCGTTGTGCAGTAGGTGTTGTGTGTCATGTTGTGCAGCAAAACTATGTCGTTTTGCTCATTTTCTTTGTATATCCAAGGGCCCTGTTTGGAGAGTTAAGTGTGGGATTTAATTTTGGGGTTCAATTTTAGGGTATTTAGGCTCTTTGGAGTAGGGTATAGTGGGTTTAGGCACTTGGATTTTAGGCACTTTGGGTTTAGGCACTTCAGGTTTAGGGTTTAGGCACTTTAGGTTTAGGCACTTTGTAATAGTTTTTTCTTCCTCCAAACAAGGTCCTTGGAAGCTTTGGAAGTGTGCACATAAATCAAGCAAAATGACGTAGTTTTGCTGCGCAATACGGCGCACAACACCTACCGCATAACATCCCCGGATCCCTGGTTTGTGGCTTTGTGACCCAAACACAGCCTTATGGGCTTGCACCCATTTTTTTTTTTTTTTTTTTGTGGTAAAAACATGCACCATGTTTTACACCCGGTGTTTGGTGTGAAAGGATGAGAAAAGATGTTTGCTTTTTCTCATGTTTAGATTATGAAGTTAAATACGAAACAGTTAGAAGTGATATTATCATATGGGAAATTATGCCATGAAGTGTGTTAAGTGATCCCCAACAATCAGCATGTGAAGTAGTCTTCTTTATGTGATTCTAAATTTCTAATCATTATCAATTGCAAGAGTGCATATCAAATGATCAGAATTCAACTTTTTTAGATGGCCCTTCAATTGCCAAAAATAGCTGACTCCACATCATTATGCCTATTCTGATAAAAAGTAGGTGTTAATGGAATGGAGCTAGCAAGTGGTGGCTAGCTTATGTTGTAGAGCTCTTGGATGCCTCACACTGCATCTCGGGATCGAGTCCCAAATCCACCTCCCATATGTAATAGATTAGAAATGACGAACGACAAAAAAACGAAAAGAAAAAAGGAATGGAGCTATAGTTTTAGTAAGTATAGTTGTTTGTAAAGAACTATGAAGCACTAGTATGGGTATGTATAAGGGCCCTTGTATGATACGAGCATGTAAATACAACAAAATCTAATAGTAGTACGTTATGGCTATGGCTAGGTTCGTCCTTTAATATGCATTATAGATTACAAGTGGTAAATTAATTATGAGAAATTAATAAAATTGTTTAATTGAATAAGCATCTAGGATCCGGGCGGCAAGCTGTCGTGCTGACCCCATACGAGCCGTCCGTGCTCGGCGATCAACGGCTCAGGCCTGCTCAGTTCCCGAAATGATCTGGGCCGTTGATCGTTGAGCACGGACGGCCTGGATGGTGTCAGCACGCAAGGGACAGCACGCCCCCCGCTTCCAAGCATCTAGCGTACAAACAAAAGGTCAAGGCTATAAGTAAGGTACAAATTAGAATTTAAGCTCGTTACATTGATAAATTACACAATTAAGCGTAAGAGAAAAGATACAGGCACTACTTCTTCCAACAATTGCACAAATTCTCTCACATGGGATATGTGGAACCCACCTATGAGTAGTAGGGCTGACGTATCCCATGAGAGAGTTTGTGCAATTGTTCGTACAAGTGTTAGTGCCTGTAACAAACCTCTAAAGCGTAATTCTAAAAGCATAATAAGCATTACAATAAGTCTCATCAAGCTAACTTGTCAAAGCAACATTCTGATTGTGTGTGACTCTAGTATGTACTTGGTAACTTTGGGGTATGATAAAAGTTGAGAGAAGAAAGATTGGGAACGCATCTTGTACATGTGTACCAATGCGACTGTAAAAATACCATGTCAAGTAGAGGTACCCAATAAGTACCATGTCAAGTATTGGTAAGACATGTTTTTTGAACTACCCATTATAGTGGCAAAGGCCAAGAGGTGAGGCTTGAGACTTGAGTCTACTTTTAACTTTCCTTGTCCTCCTTTTAATCACTGAAACCCCTCCCACAATAAACAAATATTTCCCTCTTTCCCTCATTTGTACTGTTTCTTCTCATTTAATTCTGGGCCAGGCAACAACCAACTTTCCACTTATTTATTCTTGTCCCTTCTTACGGCCCATACATGTCGGCATTGCACTAATAATCGAATTGTGCTCCACTTCAATCAATGCTTGTTAATAACTAGTTTTTTTCCTGGTGGGGAACATGCATGTGAAATGGGCTGCATTATTGATGACACATGTGAAGAAAATGCTTGAGAAATTAGTAGTCTAGTACAAATTCTGCGTCCCCCACTACTATCAATCCAATTCCCCTAGCATAGTTAAATAAAACTATTCCCGATAATTTTGAACTCCGTGGCTAGTTTCCTGATTAGTAGCTGCAAATTCATGTCGTCTCCTACCTAGGAATCCTATGGCTTTTTCCTACCAACACATGAGAGAGATAGTGTGCTGATCGTAGAATCTAATTTACGCTTGTACTTTCTCTTTGGGTTTGATTCCAATTTACGAATAATAGTCTGCTAGCTGATTTGTTATTTGTTATTTGTTATTTACTGCCAAAAAAAAAATTAACAACATCCTGTTGTTACTTATGTTCATTGTAATTTGTTTCCAAAGATTAATAGCAAATTTTTTGCTGTTCAGGAAAAAAAGAAGAGGATTTCCCCTAGGGAATTGGGAACATAGGTGACAGTTTTGCATGAAAACACATGAAAATTTGCCAGACACTGTCGATATGACAGCAAAATTTGGTGATGGCACAAAGAAAAGCTCTGTTGTGGGAGTATACAAAAGGTTATAATCATCTCTGAAACGTAGTGTGCTTGTGTTTGAAATAGAAGTACTACCTAGTTATCAAATTGCAGATGCATGGTGAAACCATAGCCTGTTATTGCATGTGAAGAATTACATAGGGAAATAGTGCTACTGAGAAAGTTTATTACACTTGGATATGCACTACTACGAATTTAGCACATTGTTTAAACAAAGGTCGGTGTATCCCAAGTACAAGGAAAAGGTAGGTTTATTCAACAATACCAAAGAGAATGTAAGGACTAAATTCCGGAGTCTCTTTTAATTGGCAAATCCATATGACAAAACACATATTTATATTGAGCTGTAATTTTATTAGTTATTTATTTTTAGAGAGTCTGTGCTAGGATGTGGAATGGAATCAATATTTATTGTAATGAGCGTACGAGCATTAGGTTTAGTAAATAGTTTCGAAGACCGAAGATGTGGACTTTCAAGTTAACTTTCCAGCTTGTGGGCCTATGGGTCTATTTTCAAGGTGATGACTAGCTTGAGCCCATTTGTCAATAGCTATATAATGCATCAGTTAGGTTAGAATAGTTACGATTTCAGGGAGAGCTGCTACGTCCTTTTTGTTTGAAGCAAGGAAACTTAGACACATCCCATCTTCCTGTCTTGGAGTACCCATGACATCTTAAGATCATCAAAGTCTTATTTTCACTCCAAGCAATTTGTTCTATAACCCCGACTCAAATCAAACTCGAGTTGCTTCCGGTGGAGTTCGAACAACGATTAGTTTGGAAGGCTTGTGGACTCAAGGCCATTGGCGATCAAGATCACCGGGTGCGGTGTACGTGTGACTTCGGCGGTGATACTTAGAACGCGTTGAGGATTTACGTTTGGATAGGTATATTGTATTTGCGCACATTGGTTATAGTGATTTGATTCCTTCCGTGGTTTTTGCCCATTTAGGGTTTTTCCACGTATATCTTTGCGTTGTGTGATTGATTGATTGCGTAATTTTTTTGCCGCAAATATTACTTAGTGATTCACATTCATATTAATTAGGGTTTTACGGATTGTTAGAAACCCTTGATTTTTCAATTGTACGAGCTAGCCGCATTGCTCCTTCCGTTAGGATTTATTTTCCTAGAGCAGATCCATCATGAGTATGAACATGAATCACGTGTCTAGAAATTTGCCTATACTTGATGCTGATAATTTTGATTACTGGAAATCTAGAATAAAGGCTATAATGAGATCTGTAGGTGAAGAAATTTGGGATTCATGTGTTGTGGGGTACACTCGGCCCATGAAAACTGTAGAGGACAAACAGGTTAAAAAACCCCAATCCGAGTTATCAGTCGCTGAAAAAGCATTACTTGTGCTAACAACCGTGCACTTGATATTTTATTTTTTTGTTGATATTAATGAGCACAGAAAATAGCTAATTGTGAAATAGCGAAAGAGGCATGGGACATTCTGGTTACTTGTCACGAGGGGACAGACGTGGTTAAGCAGTCTAAGCTGCAAAGGCTTACTACGGAGTTTGAGACCATCAGAATGCAGGAGGAAGAGACCTTCAATCAATTTTATTCCAAGCTCATCGCCATCGTCAATAGCTGTGAGAACTTGGGTGAGCCAATTCCTTCATTTCGTATTATTAAAAAAATATTACGCTCCTTACCTCCTAGATTTAAAACTCAAGTAACTATGTTGGAGGGTAAGAGAAAATTAAAAGAAAAATCTGTTCAAGAAATAGTTGGGATTATCCAAACTTATGAAGCTGACCTATTGCAATCGAACTGTTTGGCCTAAAGTAAAACATTCGGAGTCTTCAATTGCTTTTAAAAGTACTCAAAAAAATATAAGAAAGATTCAGATAGTGATAGTGATGTCGATTTTGAGGAGATGAAAGCTTTTTTCAAACAATTTAAAAATAGTATGAAAAAGAAAAATGATAAAGAAAAAGGAGAATTTTCTAAAAAAATTAAAAAGGAGGGAAAAGGACCACCTGAGGGACCACAGTGTTTCGAGTGTCATGGTTTTGGTCATTATGCCCTAGATTGTGCTAACAAAAAGAAAAAGAAGGTTTTTGTTGCTCAAACGTGGGATGATAGCGATTCTGATGAATCGAATGAAGAACAGGACGACAACGAAAATAATGATAGAAACTTTTGGCTTTGGAGTTTCCTTAAATCCTCAGGGTCTTTCCGAATCAGAGATGATAATAGTGAGGCGGAAAGCTGTGATGACATGGATGAGATCAAAGAGGAGTACAACAAACTTCATGTTTTTAGTAAAAAATTGATGAAGGTGAATGATAAGCTTTCTGATAAGGTCAAGAGTTTAGAAACTACTTTGAATGAACGCACTCAAGAGAGGGATGAGAGGAATAAAGAAATTGAGCTCCTTCTTGAGAAAAATAAGGCATTGACTAGTGTAAAGTCGAAGGAAAAATTAGAGGATGATACAAAGGCAGGGACCCAAGTGTTGGACCATATTCTTTCCATCCAACGGCATCCTAGCGATCGTTCAGGGCTGGGTTATCATGCGACTTCTTCAACTCCACCAATTGGGAGAGAAGGGACCAATCATAAAGATAAGAAGAAGAATTCTAATGGCATGCAAAACATGCTCAATTCTCCCACGCCAAAGAAGCAAACGACAACAGTGGTAAACGGACATCCCAAACGCAAGGAGGTAAAAGCTAAAGTTATTAATCATGTTAAGTCTCAAGTGTTTACTCATGTCGTTAAATTTGTACCTACTTGTCATTATTGTGGTATGACTGGCCATATTAGACCGCACTGTAGGAAGATGCATGAGTCATACACTTCACATCCACATGTAGCTCGTCCTTATGGTCATAAGATTTTTGTGCCCACTTGTCATTATTGTGGAATTAGAGGCCATATTCGTCCTTACTGTTTTTCTCTTCATGGCTATCATAGGACTACTCCCCGTTACTATAACATGAATAATCATAAAGAGCATTTTCAAAGGCCTAAACGAAGAACCAATTCGCATGCTAATTATACTACAAGAAATCCAACACCCATAACTACTAAAAAGACTAGTGTTGAAAAGGGCAAGCCTAGACAGATATGGGTTCGTAAAAGTGATTTGGTATCTCGAGTTGATGATGATCTTGACTCTCTAGATGACTAAAGTTCACTTGGAGAGTTTGACATTGCCTTTTAAGGATGTGTTTGGTTCCATAAACTAGGTTTATTTGATCATGCATATCTTAATACCTAGATTTATGGAGTTTAATTTATAGTTTGTTTCATAGTTGTCTTATTTTTTATTTCTTTGAGTTATTATATAAAAAAAAATTCAAAAATTTTATGTCTATTTATCAGTTTTTTTTGTGAATTGAGCATGATAGTCTTCAATGCGTAGTTGAATAGCATTGGATTTGATGAACATGTTCATCTTTATTTTTATTGCACTTCTTTTTGGTATTCTCCCTGCAAGAACATTCGAATGCCAATAAACCATGAGTATCCGACATTCTGTACACTTATTCATGGCTATTATGGATGGTTGACAATTAGGGGTCTTGTTCTCATAAACTTGGTATGTATCTTGAGATTTCTTTTTGAGATTGACCCGTGGCTAGAATTCCAAATGTGATGTTGAAATCCATCCACCACCATTTGTTTTTTTGTCTCCATCTCCCCTTCCAAAATTGAGAGAATGAATGATTTGAGGAAAGGGCTACCTATAGGACAAAAGTCCTAGTAGTGTGAAAGCCGCCGATGATAGTGTAAAATACAATGAAAAAAGTATTTCCATCGGTGAGGTTATATAAAAAAAAATGAGAGTTTATGGAAAATGTGGTATTAGTATTGGACCACTTGCTTAGTAACCGGTTGCATTCGGCTCTATCCAGTCCGGACGGTCGCGTCAAACAGCGAGTGGGGTAAAAGAGAATACTTTGTAAAAAGAATAAAAATTAGAGGTTGAGGGGGAGCTCCGCAAGTACTTATCAACAAAAAATCATTGAGGACCTAGCTTGGTTTGACTTCTTGAGGGGGAGTCATCTTGATACTCCTATTGTTCATGAGAATATGGGTCCTAAATTGAGCTAACCTGATATCTAGGCCATGGATGCACACACACACTTTCCTCACATGTCGTTGATCATGGTGTGTTGTATTTCTTCTGCCTTGCATGGTGTTCTAGCATCAAGTTGTGTCTTAAAGTTTGGATGTCTTGTTCATCTCATCTCATGATATAATATTTGCGCTAAAACATTCTCATGCTCGTATCTTCAAAAAAAAAAAAAAAAAAAAAAATTATAATCTTTTAGTATTTCGTTTCATTATGTTTTATTGAGTTTCACATGTTTTTCATTCTTTATTTCGCTATTGAATTTAGCCGTCATATTATCTATGCTAGTTTCCGTGCTCCGTTTTATTTATTTTTTATTTGGCTGCTTCTCTTGGTCTTAAATTGTTCACATTTATTGTTTTACTATTTATCCTATTTGCCCTTTGTCATTCCATGTCAAAAAGGGGGAGAATGATGAAAGGGGGAGTAGGTTGCTTATTATTCTAATGTGGTTGGGTGTTGAGTTTTGTTTGCAGGTCTCTCTATGACTCAGTTCGTGTTATGGATTCTTTATATAGGATAGATTTTCATTGTAGTGTGTTTTGTCATGGAAGTGCCAAAGGGGGAGATTGTAAGGACTAAATTCCGGAGTCTCTTTTAATTGGCAAATCCATATGACAAAACACATATTTATATTGAGCTGTAATTTTATTAGTTATTTATTTTTAGAGAGTCTGTGCTAGGATGTGGAATGGAATCAATATTTATTGTAATGAGCGTACGAGCATTAGGTTTAGTAAATAGTTTCGAAGACCGAAGATGTGGACTTTCAAGTTAACTTTCCAGCTTGTGGGCCTATGGGTCTATTTTCAAGGTGATGACTAGCTTGAGCCCATTTGTCAATAGCTATATAATGCATCAGTTAGGTTAGAATAGTTACGATTTCAGGGAGAGCTGCTACGTCCTTTTTGTTTGAAGCAAGGAAACTTAGACACATCCCATCTTCTGTCTTGGAGTACCCATGACATCTTAAGATCATCAAAGTCTTATTTTCACTCCAAGCAATTTGTTCTATAACCCCGACTCAAATCAAACTCAGAGTTGCTTCCGGTGGAGTTCGAACAACGATTAGTTTGGAAGGCTTGTGGACTCAAGGCCATTGGCGATCAAGATCACTGGGTGCGGTGTACGTGTGACTCGGCAGGTGATACTTAGAACGTTGTGAGGATTTACTTCGTTTGGATAGGTATATCTGTAGCTGCACATTGGTTATAGTGATTTGATTCCTTCCCGTGGTTTTTGCCCATTTAGGGTTTTTCCACGTATATCTTTGCGTTGTGTGATTGATTGATTGCGTAATTTTTTGCTGCAAATATTACTTAGTGATTCACATTCATATTAATTAGGGGTTTTACGGATTGTTAGGAAACCCTTGATTTTTCAGAGAATGTGCCAAGATTTTCCATGAACTAAGCAATAGTTTGTCCGGAATTTCGCTTTGTGGGTATTGCTTTTAGCGGTACTAGCTTTCGCAATGTTATACCCATCCTTTCTGTCATGTCCGTAATTCCTGAAGAGAGAGAGTTGTTGACCTCCCAATCAAAAGACTGTATCAGGTTGGCAAGAGCAAGGGGAACCACTCGATGGGCTAATGCAAAGCCAACACAGATCCTTCTCCCAGATCCAAATGGGATAAGCTCAAAGTGTTGCCCTTTGTATTCAATGTTCTTGCCCAAAAACCTCTCAGGCTTGAAAGACAAGGGGTCGTCCCAGGACTCTGTGTCCCTTCCGATTGCCCATGCATTCACAAGCACTTGTGTATTCTTGGGTATTTGATACCCCATGTAGCTAGAATCTTCCATTGCATTTCGTGGTAGAAGAAATGGAATTGCAGGGTGTAATCGGAGTGTTTCCTTCACTACTGCATGCAAATAAAGGAGCTCATCCATATTCTTCTCTTCAACCTTCCCATAGAGTCCAATGATGCTATTTATCTCTTCTTTAACCTTTCTCATTGAATCAGGGCTACGTAGTAGCTCTACCATTGCCCATTCGATAGTGCTGCTTGTGGTTTCTGAACCGGCGAAAAACATTTCCTGCACCATTAACATTTTGATTAAAAATTCACTTAAACTCACACCGGACCAAATAGCTTCATTTTCTGAAACATTGAATGGAACCACAAGCACACAAATAGTGATAGAGTATTTTATTACCAGTATGATAATTGTCACATTTCTCTCTGATATCTTGTCTGGCCCTTCTTTGCCATCACCTTCATACTCCAACATAACGTCTAGGAAGTCTTTGTTCACCTTATTAGTACCTGAATGATTCTTCCGAACCCTTTCCGTCACAAACTCGGCTGCAATCTTCATGGCTTGTCCCATGTGCCGACCTAAATTTCTTTTGATCCCCATGGGGTCCATCCATTTCAGGAACGGAAAGAAATCCGCTAGATTAGGCTTCGCTGCCAACTCCATTATCTTGCTCATTGCATCGAAGAATTCATGCCCTTTCTCTGAATGCGGTTCCAACAGATCTCTTGACAGCATAAGGTTGCCTACCACATTGAAAGCCATGAGGAAAAGGAAACGGCTTATCTGTACCTCGCCCGATCCTCCGCTTGAACGTGATGCCAGCGAATCCTCCTCGATCCACCGGATCATGTTATCAACACATTTCTCCCTGAGAGCAGCTGTAACGTTGATTCGTTTGGTGACCAGGAGCTCCGAGGAACATAGTCTCCGTAGTATTCGCCAATATGTGCCATAGTTGCCCACGGCCAGTGATCCTTGGTTGTAGTTCCAGGATGTAAGTGCATCGGGGCATTTTCGGTCGCAAAAAGTTGAGTCGTGGTTCTTGAACAATTCTGCAGCTGCCTTTGGTGATTGTATAACCATGGTGTTTAATGATCCAAGCTTTAGCCAAAGGACTGGTCCATATTTGAATCTCAGCCTGTACAGGTTTTGGTGTGGCATTGTTCCAAGATCAAACATGTTGCCAATCACTGGCCATCCAATTGGCCCTGGTGGTCTCTGTTTGGTTGCACTTTTCCTCAGCGCCTTGGTCCAACGGAGCAGAAGAAGAAGAGGAAGAAGAAGAAGAAGAGCAATTGCTAGTGAAACACTCGACCACGTAAGTGAACACCAACCGCTCTCCATTTTTGTGTTTGAGCTCTTGTGTTTCTGTGACACTTTTCTCTTGAAGCAATGTGTTCATGTATTCTATATATATTTCACAATTTCTACCCATCAGTGAATTGGGTTTTTGGGAAAAAAAAGCTTGAAAGACAGTACAAAGATGCATTATTACCTCTTGCATATTGGGTCTAATTAGAAGAATCGTTAGTTTTAGTTGTGAAATTCATAACTTTTACGCCAATGTAGGTCCTATCCAAACAGAAGATCTTTTGTTTCTACTTTAAATTGTCCTTTTCTTCCCCTCTTTTAATCATTGCATGATATTTCACCGTTTCACATGTTTCTTGATGAAACCCCTCTCTCAATAAACAATTTTTTTTTATTCCTCTCTCTATCTTGTTTCTTATCCTTCATTTAATTATGGGCCAGTTTACACAACCACTTTCCAGTTATTTACTCCAAGTTATGCACCGTAGCTTACCCATCCTTGTCGACATTACACTGTATGAGATTTCGTGTTACTATGATATATATGTGCGTGACATTCAGGGTATAATAATAATCGGATTGTGCTCCACTTCATTAATCAATGCTTGTTAATTTGGTAGGGAAACATGCATGTGAAATGGACTGCATAGTTGATGATTACATAAGAAAATGCTTGAGAAATTAGTAAGAATACAGAACAGAAAATTATCCTTCTTGCCTTGTTGGACTATGAGGAAGATGTTCAAACTTTGGAACAATTGATCAGCCCCTCATGAAAAATGTGGTAGGCAATATTGGTCAGTTCAACCTTCTTATGGTTGGATAATTGGCACCCCTTGGGCCATTTTACAGAAGGTTTGGCTATAGGATAATGTAATATGTAACACTCTGATTTTCGGACAGGTTAATTAAAATATTTTCAAAATAATTTCCGGCATTTAATGTTAGAATCCAAATTGGAATTTCTAGCTTAGTCATTACAAACTTACTCAAGGTAAATTAAGTCTTACAAGATATTACATTTACTTCTTCCAAAATTCAAAATAATGAAAAGTAAATGAACAGAGTTTCTACGGATAAGGAATTCAACGTCCAACAATCTTTTCTTCAGTGAAGGCGACATTAGTTGGATTGCACTGAATTCAGTGAGAAAAACGTACTAACGGATATTAGTATTTTATTCTTCTTTGAGAGGAAAATTAGATGAATCTGATATGTATATTATATACTTGTTCCCATCTCTATGACACAGTCCTCAACTGGATCGCTTCATGACAAAAGCAAAAAATGATGGAAATAAAAAGAGAAGTTAAAGGAGCTGGATTTTCTCCCGTCCGTTTGAGGGTCCAGCTCCACGGATTCTTTTTGGGCCCACCTCAATAGTCGGGACTCCACCTTTTGTAGAACTTGTCGAGAACGTCAACTATACTAACAACATATTGGTCAGATGTTATTTGGTATGATTTTGGAAGACATTAATATTGCGATAAATGGGATAATGAAATGGGTCATTGATGTGAGCTCGAAAAGTGAACGTCCCAATCATTAAAGTGGGCTCGAAAAGTGACCAAAAACTGGTTGAATTGGACTGTCCAGTTAATTTGATGGACCACAGAGAACCATGATCCAAAGTTATATCTATTGGGTCATTGATGTTTTGAGCATTCAATATCTACTGTAATTGGCAAATAGCTTTGATTGCAGGGGTGTTTAATAGCTTCAAGGACAAGTCAGGGAATTTCAAAGACTGTTTTTGGGAGGATCTAAAAGGAATGCTATATTTGTATGAAGCCTCCTACCTTTTGGTTGAGGGTGAAAGTACATTGGAGGAGGCTAGAGTCACTACAAAAATCTCATACAAATCCTCAAGAGGGAGGACATTGATCAGTATCTTGCCATGTTACCGAGTAGCTCCTTGGAGCTTCCACTACATTGGAGGGTGTCAAGGCTCGAAGCAAGGTGGTTCATTGATGTGTATGAGAGAAGAGCGGATATGAATCCAACATTGCTTCAGTTTGCTAAACTTGATTACAACATGGTGCAAGCAACTCACCAAGCAGATCTAAAGCTCACGTTAAGGTTAGATGTATTGAAGTTTAGATCATATATATATATATGTATGTTTGAATATAAGTATATTTGTATACCATGCATATTCGTAAAGTACTTTTAGGTTAGTTCACATGGAGCTTAGCTCTGGCTTTACAATACAGAGTGGGTCTAGTGGAACTAGTGGTGGCGGCCCCAACGGAACTAGTGGTTGCGGATTGATCCGCGGGTCCTCTATATTGATGCAAAGCGGCCCAACGGTTAAAGCCCATCGTTCTATAGAACCATGGGCCCCAGTGGTTTTCGCCTAATTCCTTCGATTAGGCTTCCGAATCGTCAAATTTGTAGTTTTAGGAAATATTTGATTTGCTTATAACTTTTAGTAGGAAATTCTGTTTTAGTTGCCGTCTATTTTGATGACCTTATATTTCTTTCTAGTTTTTTATTTCCTAGTCAAAATAGTTGTTTTCTTTTTGGGAAATTTTCATATTTGCTTTAGTTAAGGCTTGATTAGCAATCAAGTTTTCTATGACCCTATAAGTAATAATGTAAGCCTTAGGGCTAGTTTTGTTTTTTTTATTAATGAAAAATTGAGAATTTTCTCTTATTGTTTGTTTAAGATGAGAGTATCTCTAATTCAAACAGTGTTTATGTTTGTCATTGTCCTCATTAATCTGTAATTCATATGCTTAATTCGCTGTATCACTCTAATTGGATCCCCGATGGTAGACGGTTTCAATGATCTTCAAAATTAATCAATGTACCGTAAGCTGACTTGAAAACTTGAGTTATAAAAAAAATACTCGTAAACATCATCCATCCTATGTTGTACTTTTGTAAGACATGCCTCTTTCTAACTTCTAAGGTACTAAGCGGACCACAATCCCACATGGATAGTTGTTCTTTAATTAGTAAGTAATTTTTTTTGGTTGGTTGTTAGATCTTGGTACTTTCTTATTTTGTCTTATTTGGTTAAATTAAAAAGAGAAACAAACTGAAGTTATGTGGTAGCAATTTTGCATTCTCACTAGAGTTGCTTCTGAGAATTAATTGTAGAAACTAGAAAGATCAGCTGCAGAGATATCCGCTCATGAGAGTGTTGGATCATGACGCATGGGGGACTTTGCTGTCTGTAAAGGACTGCAGGCCCTGTCAACTTTTAATCCCAACCATCCATCTCGATAATCAATGGTTCAGATTAATAGTTCATCTTTTACAGGTAATAATTCATCTGCAATCTAATCCATTAATTGCCGAGATGGCCGGCTCAGATAGGTTGGCAGGGCCTGCCATCTCTCACAGACAGTAGAGCCCCTGGGTTCGATTACGACCAAGGATTTGAACCCCGTACACCCGAGTCCTCTGATTTCATTTTAAATAAGAATGTATTTTATACTTCTACTTTTGGATGTGGAACATAAAGTTAATAGCGATAAATTCCACACGGCACCCGATATTTCACTTTACCTTACGGTACCAATAGGAAATTCTAGCCCGGTACTCTAAACATTGACGTTGAGTACATTTAGATCGTAACTTTCAAATAAGATGGAACACGATATAGGTTCAACATTTTTTCCTTTTGAAATAGATACATAAATGTACAAAACTATAAGCATCGATACATGTGTATAATAATATTTTCAGAATTGTATAGGTAGAGAGCAGTGACACCTATATAATAATTTGTGATAGTACTTATGCAGCTTTCATTGACAAAATTAGTATCGCCCTTAATATATTACAATCTTTTTCCTTGTTATTCGTCCACCCGATATTGAAGTTATGCCTCCATCCCTGACTCTAAACCTAACACTTGTTAGTAATGTAGGTGGTGGAGAGGAACGGGTTTGGGAGAAAAGTTGAGCTTTGTAAGGGACAGGTTGGTGGAGTGTTTCTTGTGGGGTCTTGAGATAGACTCCACCTCAGTTTGGTTACAGGAGGAGAGTGGCTGTGATACATTAATAATCCGAATCGTTCATTAGTTTTGAATATATTAATTAAAATTAATGAACGATTCGGATTATTCTTGTGGGATCCAAAATTGGGCCCCGTAAGCAATTGTACATTTTTGGTACCCCAAAACTTTAGTACCCATAGTTGATACTACGTGGAAAACATTTTACACCCCCTTACTTTAAATTCGGTTTCGAATTGCACCTTTCACCATCATTTGTACCATGTGGAGACTTTATATTCAACTCAAAACCAATTGGCAATGAGTGGAGATGTCCTAGCATATATTAAGCGATCACTCATTCCACTCCTAAGCAATGTGGGACAATATTTCTTAACATCCCCCCTCACGTGCAGCCGCATTTGAGGTCTGTCACGTGTGGCCACTTTTTGGATCCTATCATCGTGCAGCCTTTTTTTTTTTTTTTTGCTGGTCTGTCATCGTGGGGGGCGTGGATTGTGAAAATTTTTTTTTTTTTTTCAATGTGGAGTGGAAGGATCCCGCTCTGATACCATGTGGAGACTTTATATCCATCTCAAAATCAATTGGCAATTAGTGGAGAGGTCCCGGGCAGCCGCATTTGAGGTCTGTCACGTATGGCCACTTTTTGGGTCCTATCATCGTGCATCATTTTTGCTGGTCTATCATCGTGGGTGTAGGATAGCGAAATTTTTTTTTTTCAATGTGGAGTGGAATAGGCCCCGCTCTGATACCATGTGGAGACTTTATATCCATCTCAAAACCAATTGGCAATGAGTGGAGAGGTCTCAACATATATTAAGTTATCACACATTCCACTCCTAGGCAATGTGGGACAATATTTCTAAACAGAAAGTTGTTTGTTGCCTGGCCCAGAATTAAATGAGAAGAAACAGTACAAATGAGGGAAAGAGGGAAATATTTGTTTATTGTGGGAGGGGTTTCAATGATTAAAAGGAGGACAAGGAAAGTTAAAAGTAGACTCAAGTCTCAAGCCTCACCTCTTGGCCTTTGCCACTATAATGGGTAGTTCAAAAAAACATGTCTTACTAATACTTGACATGGGTACCTCTACTTGACATGGTATTTCTACAGTCGCATTGGTACACATGTACAAGATGCGTTCCCAATCTTTCTTCTCTCAACTTTTATCATACCCCAAAGTTACCAAGTACATATTAGAGTCACACACAATCAGAATGTTGCTTTGACAAGTTAGCTTGATGAGACTTATTGTAATGTTTATCGTGCTTTTAGAATTACGTTTTAGAGGTTTGCAACATGCACTAACACTTGTACGAACAATTGCACAAACTCTCTCACATGGGATATGTCAGACCTACTACTCATAGGTGGGTCCAACATATCTCATGTGAGAGAATTTGTGCAATTGTTGGAACAAGTATTGCCTCTATCTTTTCTCTTACGGTTAATTGTGTAATTTATCAATGTAACGAGCTTAAATTCTAATTTGTACCTTACTTATAGCCTTGACCTTTTGTTTGTACGCTAGATGCTTGGAAGCGGGGGGGCGTGCTGTTCCTTAAGGGACAGCATGCGTGCTGACTCCATCCAGGCCATCCGTGCTCAACGATCAACAGCCCGTATCAGTTCGGTAACCGAGCAGACCTGAGCCGTTGATCGCCGAGCACGGACGGCTCGTATGGGGTCAGCACAACAGCACGCCGCCCGAATCCTAGATGCTTATTCAATTAAGCAATTTTATTAATTTCTCATATTAAATTTACTACTTGTAATCTATAATGCATATTATTAAAAGACAAACCTAGCCATAGCCATAACGTACTACTATTAGATTTTGTTGTATTTACATGCCCGTATCGTACAAGGGCCCTTATACATACCCATACTAGTGCTTCATAGTTCTTTACAAACAACTATACTTACTAAAACTATAGCTCCATTCCTTTTTTCTTTTTCTTTTTTTGGTCATTCGTCATTCCTAATCTATTACCTACGGGAGGTGGATTTGGGACTTGATCTCGGGATGCAGTTTGGAGCATCCAAGAGCTCTACAGCATAAGCTAACCACCACTTGCTAGCTCCATTCCATTAACACCTACTTTTTATCAGAATAGGCAGAATGATGTGGAGTCAGCTATTTTTGGCTATTGAAGGGCTATTTGAAAAGGTTGAATTCTGATCATTTGATATGCACTCTTGCAATTGATAATGATTAGAATCACATGCTGGGGATCACTTAACACACTTCATGGCATAATTTCCCATGTGATAATATCACTTTTAACTGTTTCTCATTTAACTTCATAATCCAAACATGAGAAAAAACATCTTTTCTCATCCTTTCACACCAAACACCGGGTGTAAAATGGTGCATGTTTTTACCACAAAATAAAAAAGGGTGCAAGCCCATAAGGCTGTGTTTGGGTCACAAAGACACAAACCAGATACTTTTCAAGACTCAATTAGAAAGCAAGGGATTTCAATGTCCAACCAATAATCAGTAATCTGTAAGAAAAATCCAAATTGATTTTTCACTCACCAAAGTGCTGAATCGCCCTTCAACAGTGGATTGAAGTGAAAACAATTTGGTGGGTCCTCTCCGTTCACCCGTCTTCTTCTCCATTCCTTGCAATTTGCAAATCTACCCCTAGGTGGATCCCTAACAGAGATGTTTACAGCGAAATCCAATGTGGGTCTCAGTTGGATTTTTCTTCTTGTCGTTCGAGCTTCCCTTACCTATCACGGGGGGCTCCCCAATATTTTGGTGGATTTTCTTCTCAATTAGTACTAATTCTGAGCCACACAACAAACCACTTCCCATTTATTTATGCACACTTTTAAGCCAAATTATGCGCCCTCGCTGACCCATCATTGTCGGCATTACACTATGTGAGATTTCGTGTTACTATAATATGTGCATGGCATTCATGGGTAAGAGTAAACATTAATTGAAAAAAATATATGAATGGCTCTGATGATCCGTGTGAGATTTAGAGTAGGTTTAAATCAACGAATTTCTACGATTTGTGTACATAAAAATATATATCCATATATTTCTTGCAAATTATTAATTCAAACAAATTAAGAAAAAATAACCGGAAACGAGAAAGAAAAAACCAAAAGGCCAAAATTAGTGATATTTCATACTCCAGTTGTGAATCATGTGAGAAAGTTGTGAGAGTAAGAGTACAGCAAACGCTATCCCTGTGGTAAATGTTTAAAATTAGTACTATTTCATAGTAATGAATCATGTGAGAAAAAAATCATATTTTTACTTAAAATTAGTGATATTTCACACTCCAATAGTGAATCATGTGAGAGTTTCATATTTTTAATTCATTGGTGTCTCTCTTGTATAGAAATATTAATTTTGTCAGCTGTCCAATCATTCATGTGGTTCTCCTGCCAATGACATAGCAACAATTTTACGGCTCAATTGGATGCAGAATTAGTTTAGGGTGGATTAAATAGTGAGAGAGATAAAATAATACAGAGTATTATTTATAGATGGTGGACTTACATTAGTGTGACATTTATGAATATAAGATTAAATAGTATTTGGCTTAGAAGATTTTGGTAACTACATCAAATTTGGGCTTAAGCATTTTGGAGAATATTAAAGCATTTTGTGGTCATGCGGTTAGGCTCAACAAGTATAGGGCCAGCAGCCCATAGGAGACATTACATGTGTCTGTAGTGCAGCACATTTCCATGTTTTCTAAAGGTCGCGGTCTGGTTTGCTTCGGACACATATTTCCGGAAAAGGATCATGACACAAATATGTCCGGAACCGTACAATAGGTGTTCCTCGTCCTCATGCATAGAACGAGCCCGGACACATTTGTGTTCCATATCTATGTCCAGACATATGTGTCGTAGTGCTTCTCCTTAATTACTAACGTTTTTTGTGGTGGCTCTGCTTATAACTGCATGATGCTGATGGGTATCCTCTGCACTGTAGAAATGACCGAATTAAAGCACATAAGATAGGTTTTTGTTTCTAAATTTGTACATCTCAATTAAATGGAGGATAGAGAAGGTACAACAGTAGCCATGTGGGTGCAGGGTTTATCATTCAAAGGGGTTGGGTAATCACTTTCATCCTCTTAAATTTTCTTGGCTTGTATACAGAAGAAGATTAGTGGAATGGTTCTATTTCTGGCAACTGAAGTGACATTGAAACTGTGTAAGTGTTGGTCTTACTCATGATGATGATGATGAGAGAATGAATTGGACAGAAATGATT
Source organism: Vaccinium myrtillus (assembly GCA_016920895.1). Taxonomy (NCBI): domain Eukaryota; kingdom Viridiplantae; phylum Streptophyta; class Magnoliopsida; order Ericales; family Ericaceae; genus Vaccinium; species Vaccinium myrtillus. Next base: position 67,099 of record JADGMU010000951.1, read on the forward strand.
CGAAAAACCTAAGGGAACCGATGGGGTACAGAGGGGAAAGAAAAGCTGCATCAGAGGTGCAGAGAGTTCGTTACAGACCCGAGATAACTTAGCCAAGTTAAGACAAAACATGAGAAAACATTAGTCAAGACTCAGCCTAGTGTTAAGCCTATCCCTATTCATGAACTCCCTTTTCTCTAAGGGAGGCTGATAGATCACCATTAGGTCCTCAGAATGTTCAGCTCCAAATCTTGCAAGGAAGTCAGCACATTCATTTGCTCCCCGGTAGATGTGCGTGAGTGTGCTGCCAGTCCGATTGAGAATGTATCGACCATCATGTAAAATGTTACTCGGGGGTGATTAGGATTAGCACCTTCATTGAATAGCACCACAGATGTTTGAGAATCGGTTTCGATCTGAATGTTGGTGAGTCCTTTCTCCAAAATGATTGTTAAACCTCTATAAATGCTCCAGATTTCAGTCTCAAAGACTTGACCTTGCCCTCATCTTGCCATAGTAGCCTAATTCCCAATCACCAGAAGCATTTCGGAATATGCCGCCAAATCCCGCTTTGCCATTGCTCTCGTACCAGCAACCGTCAGTGTTTAATTTGATTGAACCTGTTGGGGGAGGAGACCACAGAGTTAGTCTCTATTTCTAGCAATGCTACTGCATGTAGTGCATATTTTGTGTGAGATGCGTCCGTGGGATCCATTTTAAAGACCCACACAAATGATCCAAGCCATCCGTTAGTTCTAAAATTATTCTTAAGTTATCTAGTTGTCTAACTTTCTTTTAAACTTTTTTAAAATTCGGGATCCTAAATTGTGAATGAATAATTAGAGTTACATTATCCTATAGCCA
>JADGMU010000956.1:0-11109 GCA_016920895.1 Vaccinium myrtillus
ATTTAAGATAACTCTTTAAATTGTTTATTATAAAGTATGTAGTTTTAAAATATGTTAATTTATTTTTCAACATTTCTATATTTACAATAATTTTATACATGTAATGTTGTAATAATTTTAATCAATTTTATATTAATATTATAATTAAAAGTATATTTAATAACGTATAATATTATAATATTATTGTTATATTAATTTTAAATATAAGTAATATATTTACACATATAATATTATATCATATTTCTTAAATTTAATTTAAATTATATTGTTAAAACGACAATACTTTTATTACTTATTTAAAATACGGATTATTTAAAATAACTCTTTAAATTGTTTATTATAAAGTATGTAGTTTTAAAATATGTTAATTTATTTTTAAACATTTCTATATTTACAATAATTTTATATGTGTAATGTTATAATAATTTTAATCAATTTTATATTAATATTACAATTAAAAGTATATTTAATAACATATAATATTGTTATATAATTTTAAAATATAAAATATATTTACACATATAATATTGTATCATATTTTATAAATTTAATTGGCATTATATTGTTTAAACCGATAATACTTTTATTACTTATTTTATTTTTTTAAACTTTAAATTGCCAAATAATTTTAATCAATTTTTATATAATATTGTAATTAAAATTATTTTGGCTAAGTTTTAAATTATATTGTTAACTTTTTTATTTTTATCTTTTCAATTTTATTATAATATTGCAATTAAAAGTATTTAATAACGTATAATATTTAAAAATATTTACATTAATTTTATATATGTTGTAAATATATTAATATTGTAATTAAAAGTATATTTAAAATTTATTTTATTTAAATTTTATGTAATAGTTTAAAATATGTTATATCATATTTCAATATTTAATTTATATTTTTAAATACTTTTTTCTTATTTATATTTAAAATAACTCTTTAAATTGTTTATTATAAAGTATGTAGTTTTAAAATATGTTAATTTATTTTTAAACATTTCTATATTTACAATAATTTTATATATGTAATGTTGTAATAATTTTAATCAATTTTATATTAATATTATAATTAAAAGTATATTTAATTGTATAATATTATAATATTATTGTTATAATTTAAATATATAATATATTTACACATATAATATTATATCATATTTTATAAATTTAATTTAAATTATATTGTTAAAACGACAATACTTTTATTACTTATTTAAAATACCGTATTTAAAATAACTCTTTAAATTGTTTATTATAAAGTATGTAGTTTTAAAATATGTTAATTTATTTTTAAACATTTCTATATTTACAATAATTTTATATATGTAATGTTGTAATAATTTTAATCAATTTTATATTAATATTGTAATTAAAAGTATATTTAATAATGTATAATATTATTGTTATATCAATTTTAAATATAAGTAATATATTTACACATATAATATTATATCATATTTTATAAATTTAATTTAAATTATATTGTTAAAACGACAATACTTTTATTACTTATTTAAAATACGGTATTTAAAATAACTCTTTAAATTGTTTATTATAAAGTATGTAGTTTTAAAATATGTTAATTTATTTTTAAACATTTCTATATTTACAATAATTTTATATATGTAATGTTGTAATAATTTTAATCAATTTTATATTAATATTGTAATTAAAAGTATATTTAATAACGTATAATATTATAATATTATTATATTAATTTTAAATATAAGTAATATATTTACACATATAATATTATATCATATTTCATAAATTTAATTTAAATTATATTGTTAAAACGACAATACTTTTATTACTTATTTAAAATACCGTATTTAAAATAACTCTTTAAATTGTTTGTTATAAAGTATGTAGTTTTAAAATATGTTAATTTATTTTTAAACATTTCTATATTTACAATAATTTTTATATGTAATGTTGTAATAATTTTAATCAATTTTATATTAATATTGTAATTAAAAGTATATTTAATAATATTATAATATTATTGTTATATTAATTTTAAATATAAGTAATATATTTACACATATAATATTATATCATATTTTTCATAAATTTAATTTAAATTATATTGTTAAAACGACAATACTTTTATTACTTATTTAAAATATATATTTAAAATAACTCTTTAAATTGTTTGTTATAAAGTATGTAGTTTTAAAATATGTTAATTTTTTTAAACATTTTATATTTACAATAATTTTATACATGTAATGTTGTAATAATTTTAATCAATTTTATATTAATATTGTAATTAAAAGTATATTTAATAACGTATAATATATATAATATTGTTATATTAATTTTAAATATAAGTAATATATTTACACATATAATATTATATCATATTTCAAAATTTAATTTAAATTATATTTAAAACGACAATACTTTTATTACTTATTAAAATAAATATTTAAAATAACTCTTTAAATTGTTTGTTATAAAGTATGTAGTTTTAAAATATGTTAATTTATTTTTAAACATTTCTATATTTACAATAATTTTATACATGTAATGTTGTAATAATTTTAATCAATTTTATATTAATATTGTAATTAAAAGTATATATTATAATATTATATATTATTGTTATATTAATTTTAAAAGTAATATATTTACACATATAATATTATATCATATTTCAAAATTTAATTTAAATTATATTGTTAAAACGACAATACTTTTATTACTTATTTAAAATACCGTATTTAAAATAACTCTTTAAATTGTTTATTATAAAGTATGTAGTTTTTAAAATATGTTAATTTATTTTTAAACATTTCTATATTTACAATAATTTTATACATGTAATGTTGTAATAATTTTAATCAATTTTATATTAATATTGTAATTAAAAGTATATTTAATAACGTATAATATTATAATATTATTGTTATATTAATTTTAAATATAAGTAATATATTTACACATATAATATTATATCATATTTCATAAATTTAATTTAAATTATATTGTTAAAACGACAATACTTTTATTACTTATTTAAAATACCGTATTTAAAATAACTCTTTAAATTGTTTATTATAAAGTATGTAGTTTTAAAATATGTTAATTTATTTTTAAACATTTCTATATTTACAATAATTTTATACATGTAATGTTGTAATAATTTTAATCAATTTTATATTAATATTGTAATTAAAAGTATATTTAATAACGTATAATATTATAATATTATTGTTATATTAATTTTAAATATAAGTAATATATTTACACATATAATATTATATCATATTTCAAAATTTAATTTAAATTATATTGTTAAAACGACAATACTTTTATTACTTATTTAAAATACCGGTATTTAAAATAACTCTTTAAATTGTTTATTATAAAGTATGTAGTTTTAAAATATGTTAATTTATTTTTAAACATTTCTATATTTACAATAATTTTATACATGTAATGTTGTAATAATTTTAATCAATTTTATATTAATATTGTAATTAAAAGTATATTTAATAACGTATAATATTATTGTTATATTAATTTTAAATATAAGTAATATATTTACACATATAATATTATATCATATTTCATAAATTTAATTTAAATTATATTGTTAAAACGACAATACTTTTATTACTTATTTAAAATACCGTATTTAAAATAACTCTTTAAATTGTTTGTTATAAAGTATGTAGTTTTAAAATATGTTAATTTATTTTTAAACATTTCTATATTTACAATAATTTTATACATGTAATGTTGTAATAATTTTAATCAATTTTATATTAATATTATAATTAAAAGTATATTTAATAACATATAATATTATAATATTATATTAATTTTAAATATAAGTAATATATTTACACATATAATATTATATCATATTTCTAAAATTTAATTTAAATTATATTGTTAAAACGACAATACTTTTATTACTTATTTAAAATACCGTATTTAAAATAACTCTTTAAATTGTTTGTTATAAAGTATGTAGTTTTAAAATATGTTAATTTATTTTTAAACATTTCTATATTTACAATAATTTTATACATGTAATGTTGTAATAATTTTAATCAATTTTATATTAATATTGTAATTAAAAGTATATTTAATAACGTATAATATTATAATATTATTGTTATATTAATTTTAAATATAAGTAATATATTTACACATATATAATATTATATCATATTTCATAAATTTAATTTAAATTATATTGTTAAAACGACAATACTTTTATTACTTATTTAAAATACCGTATTTAAAATAACTCTTTAAATTGTTTATTATAAAGTATGTAGTTTTAAAATATGTTAATTTATTTTTAAACATTTCTATATTTACAATAATTTTATACATGTAATGTTGTAATAATTTTAATCAATTTTATATTAATATTGTAATTAAAAGTATATTTAATAACGTATAATATATAATATTATTGTTATATTAATTTTAAATATAAGTAAGTAATATATTTACACATATAATATTATATCATATTTCATAAATTTAATTTAAATTATATTGTTAAAACGACAATACTTTTATTACTTATTTAAAATACGTATTTAAAATAACTCTTTAAATTGTTTGTTATAAAGTATGTAGTTTTAAAATATGTTAATTTATTTTTAAACATTTCTATATTTACAATAATTTTATACATGTAATGTTGTAATAATTTTAATCAATTTTATATTAATATTGTAATTAAAAGTATATTTAATAACGTATAATATTATAATATTATTGTTATATTAATTTTAAATATAAGTAATATATTTACACATATAATATTATATCATATTTCAAAATTTAATTTAAATTATATTGTTAAAACGACAATACTTTTATTACTTATTTAAAATACCGTATTTAAAATAACTCTTTAAATTGTTTATTATAAAGTATGTAGTTTTAAAATATGTTAATTTATTTTTAAACATTTCTATATTTACAATAATTTTATACATGTAATGTTGTAATAATTTTAATCAATTTTATATTAATATTGTAATTAAAAGTATATTTAATAACATATAATATTATAATATTATCAATTTTTAAATATAAGTAATATATTTACATATAATATTATATCATATTTAAAATTTAATTTAAATTATATTGTTAAAACGACAATACTTTTATTACTTATTTAAAATACGTATTTAAAATAACTCTTTAAATTGTTTGTTATAAAGTATGTAGTTTTAAAATATGTTAATTTATTTTTAAACATTTCTATATTTACAATAATTTTATACATGTAATGTTGTAATAATTTTAATCAATTTTATATTAATATTGTAATTAAAAGTATATTTAATAAATAATATTATAATATTATTGTTATATTAATTTTAAATATAAGTAATATATTTACACATATAATATTATATCATATTTCATAAATTTAATTTAAATTATATTGTTAAAACGACAATACTTTTATTACTTATTTAAAATACCGTATTTAAAATAACTCTTTAAATTGTTTGTTATAAAGTATGTAGTTTTAAAATATGTTAATTTATTTTTAAACATTTCTATATTTACAATAATTTTATACATGTAATGTTGTAATAATTTTAATCAATTTTATATTAATATTGTAATTAAAAGTATATTTAATAACGTATAATATTATAATATTATTGTTATATTAATTTTAAATATAAGTAATATATTTACACATATAATATTATATCATATTTATAAATTTAATTTAAATTATATTGTTAAAACGACAATACTTTTATTACTTATTTAAAATACCGTATTTAAAATAACTCTTTAAATTGTTTGTTATAAAGTATGTAGTTTTAAAATATGTTAATTTATTTTTAAACATTTCTATATTTACAATAATTTTATACATGTAATGTTGTAATAATTTTAATCAATTTTATATTAATATTGTAATTAAAAGTATATTTAATAACGTATAATATTATAATATTATTGTTATATTAATTTTAAATATAAGTAATATATTTACACATATAATATTATATCATATTTCATAAATTTAATTTAAATTATATTGTTAAACGACAATACTTTTATTACTTATTTAAAATACCGTATTTAAAATAACTCTTTAAATTGTTTATTATAAAGTATGTAGTTTTAAAATATGTTAATTTATTTTTAAACATTTCTATATTTACAATAATTTTATACATGTAATGTTGTAATAATTTTAATCAATTTTATATTAATATTATAATTAAAAGTATATTTAATAACATATAATATATTGTTATATCAATTTTAAATATAAGTAATATATTTACACATATAATATTATATCATATTTCAAAAATTTAATTTAAATTATATTGTTAAAACGACAAAATTACTTATTTAAAATACGTATTTAAAATAACTCTTTAAATTGTTTGTTATAAAGTATGTAGTTTTAAAATATGTTAATTTATTTTTAAACATTTCTATATTTAAATAATTTTATACATATAATGTTGTAATAATTTAATCAATTTTATAAAATATTGTAATTTATATTTAATAACATTTATAATATTATAATAATTATTATTTTAAATATGTAATATATTTACATATAATATTATATCAATTTTATAAATTTAATTAAATTATATTGTTAAAACAATACTTTTATTACTTATTTAAAATACCGTATTTAAAATAACTCTTTAAATTGTTTTGTTATAAAGTATGTAGTTTTAAAATATGTTAATTTATTTTTAAACATTTCTATATTTACAATAATTTTATACATGTAATGTTGTAATAATTTTAATCAATTTTATATTAATATTGTAATTAAAAGTATATTTAATATTTTAATAATTGTATAATATTTATATGTTATATTAATTTCAATTTTATATTAATATTGTAATTAAAAGTATATTTAAAATATATATTAAATATTATTATATAATTTTAATTATATATACTTTTATTACTTAATAACTACGGAAATAAAAGTTAAACAAAAGACTTAATAACAATAATAGAGAAGTAAAGGGGGTGAAAATACGGTAAAGAAGGTACGGAAAACTTAAATGGTAGCACAAACAGTGAAGTAAACAGAGTAAATTTCAGGGTGAGCCGTACGGCTCACTAATTCCCAACCCGTACGGTTCACATAAGTGAGCCATACAGTTTCTTGACAAATTTTTCAAAATTTTTATTTTACAGTGACTTGTTTTGCTTGTAAATCTGGATTTTTGTAGAAACATTCGACCATCCGAGCCTAGAAATGACTATTAGAGTCATCCTAGACCCGGGGTCCCTCAATGAACCAAGGTTTCGAACCCGGCTTGGAAAAAACACGATTATTACCTTTGTTAAAAGCTTGAACAACTCGAGAATTTCAAGAATTCTTGGACGTGAACTTCAAATGAAGGTTTTGAATATAGATTACGGATTATTGGAGGTGAAAATAAAGGCGTGCAAAGAAGTTTTGTAGTGTTGACGAAAAGTTTCGGACAAGGTTTTGAAGCAGGAAAGGACCGGGAAAGTGACCGGAATTTTCTTGGCCGTGAAAAATGGGAGCGGAGGAGGTAATTTATAGGCGAAAAAACCGAATAAAATCGCATAAAATCATCCTCGCAATGATGAGATGCTTCGTAATAAATTTTGAATATTATCTGACACATAGCCGCACGGTTTAGGGAGGTTAGCCGCACGGCTCAAAAGGGTGAACCGTACGGTTTGGTTCTTGAAGGATGAACCGCACGGCCTAAGGAGTAAACCGTACGGCTTTGGGATGTTTTTCGTCCAAGAATTCTAACCGAATTGTTGTTTGGATGCAGAGGTAAAAATTGGGGTGTCTACGGTTGCCCCTCTTTGTGAGACTTAATCATCGTTCGTGTGATGCAAGTTGCGTCGAAGATATAAACCAATTTTGCTCTCCCTAGTGCGAGAAAAGGAATAAAATGAAAAAATGCCGTAGAGGACTTATTTTGGAATTTGGAAATTAAGTGCCATTGAGGACTTAATTTTGGTTTTGGAAAATGCCGTCGAGGACTTAATTGTGAAATCATGAGATTTAGAAAATGCCGTTGAGGACTTAAAGACGTAATTTTGGAAAGTGAACAGTGCCATTCGAGGGCTTAAAAAAGCGTAATTTTGGGAAAGTGAACGGTGCCATTCGAGGGCTTAAGCGTAATTTTGGAAAGCGTGCCATTCGAGGGCTTAAACGTAATTTGGGAAAGTGAGCAGTGCCATTCGAGGCTTAAAGCGTAATTTTGGAAAGTGAACGGTACCCGTTCGAGGGCTTAAAGCGTAATTTTGGAAGTGAGCAGTGGAGGGCTTAAAACGTAATTTTGGAAAGTGAAGCAGTGCCATTCGAGAGCTTAAAATGTAATTTTTGGAAGGTGAACGGTGCCATTCGAGGGCTTTTGCGTAATTTTTGGAAGTGAAGCGAGTGCCATTCGAGGCTTAAAAGCGTAATTTTGGAAAGTGAGCAGTGCCATTCAAGGCTTAAAAGCGTAATTTTGGAAGGTGAGCAGGTGCCATTGAGCTTAAAAAGCGTAATTTGGAAAAGTGAAGGTGCCATTCAAGGGCTTAAAAACGTAATTTTGGAAAGTGAGCAGTGCCATTGAGGGCTTAAAAGCGTAATTTTGGAAGGTGAGCGATTGCCATTCGAGGGCTTAAAAGCGTAATTTTGGAAAGTGAGCAGTGCCATTCGAGGGCTTAAAGCGTAATTTTGGAAGGTGAGCAGTGCCATTCGAGGCTTAAAAGCGTAATTTTGGAAAGTGAGCAGTGCCATTCGAGGGCTTAAAAGCGTAATTTTGGAAGGTGAAGCAGTGCCATTCTTGAGGGCTTAAAAAGCGTAATTTTGGAAGTGAGCAGTGCCATTCGGGGGCTTAAAAGCGTAATTTTGGAAAGTGAAGCGGTGCCATTCGAGGCTTAAAGCGTAATTTTGAAACGAGTGCCAAGGTAAAGCGTAATTTTGGAAGTGAGCAGTGCCATTCGAGGGCTTAAAAGCGTAATTTTGGAAGTGAGCAGTGCCATTCGAGGGCTTAAAAACGTAATTTTGGAAGGTGAACGGTGCCATTCGGGCTTAAAAAAACGTAATTTTTGGAAAGGTGACGATTGCCATTCGAGGCTTAAGCGTAATTTTGGAAGGTGAGCCATTCGAGGGAGCACGGTGCCATTCGAGGGCTTAAAAGCGTAATTTTTGGAAGGTCGATTGCCATTCCGGGGCGTAATTTTGGAAAAGCGTGCCATTCGCTTAAAACATAATTTTGGAAGGTTGCCATTGAGGGCTTAAAAGCGTAATTTTGGAAAGTGAGGCGGTGCCATTGAGGGCTTAAACGGTGCCATTCGGGAGCTTAAAAGCGTAATTTTGGAAGGTGAAGCGAGTACCAAAGCGTAATTTTTGGAAGTGAAACGGTGCCATTCGAGGGCTTAAAGCGTAATTTTTGGAAAGTGAGCGGATGCCATTCGAGGCTTAAAAGCGTAATTTTTGGAAGAAGCGAGTGCCATTTGAGGGCTTAAGCGTAATTTTGGAAAGTGAAGCAGTGCCATTCGAAACCGCGTAATTTTGAGTGAAGCAGTGCCATTCGAGGGCTTAAAGCGTAATTTTGGAAGTAGTGATGCCATTGAGGCTTAAAAGCGTAATTTTGGAAGGTGAAGCAGTGCCGTTCGAGGGCTTAAAAGCGTAATTTTGGAAAGTGAGCGAGTGCCATTCGAGGCTTAAAAGCGTAATTTTGGAAAGTGAGCGGTGCCATTCGAGGGCTTAAAGCGTAATTTTGGAAGTGAGCAGTGCCATTGAGGGCTTAAAGCGTAATTTTGGAAGGTGAGCAGTGCCATTCGAGGGCCGTAATTTTGGAAAGTGAAGCAGTGCCATTCGAGGGCTTAAAGCGTAATTTTTGGAAAGTGAGCAGTGCCATTCGAGGCTTTCCGTAATTTTGGAAAGTGGAGCAGTGCCATTCGAGGCTTAAAAAGTTGGTATTTGTTTTGGAAGTGAAAATTTAAAGTCTGTTTGAAAATTATGAAACACGGGGTGTGATGCGTGTGTTTTAAAATTTTGGAATTTGAGAAAGATTAAAGTACGAAAGTATCGTGCGGCGAAACCGAGAGATAGATGTAAATCGTGGCTCACATTTCCATGCGGCGTAGCTCGGTGAAGCGTTTATTTCGGCGATTTTTGCGGATAAGAAAGCGCCCGGTTTCTCATTTTTAGAATTTTCAAAGGCGGTTTTGAGAAGTAGCGTTCCTCTTCTTCTCAGGCCGATTACCTTGTTTGTGAACTCCGTTTAGGATCTGGTTGAGAGTAAAGATTTCCGGTCGAGTTATGGGCGGATTCGGTGATAGCGAGCCCATCCTCCACTTTGGGTTTTAGGCGACCATCATGGATTTCTCCGCGGAGGAGGAAGCGGCGCGCAGGCGCCACGGTGCTGCAACCCGTAGAACGAGAAGGTGACTTGATTCAGGCGAGAGCGTCGTCGTCAGATCAGCTTGAGGTACCCGTCTTGAAGTCAAATCAAGCGATGGATACCAAATCACGGTTGAAATCCCAGTGATGGAAATTACCCAAATGCGGATTAGTCCGTGATGGAAGTACCCGTGCGGTTCATGTGGATGACCCGTCTGCGGCCAGTTAGAGAGAGGTTCTTCTTCACCCGAGCACGGTGGGGATGGTGCCGGTTAGTGGGGTTTATCTTCGGTTGGACCGTGGAAGGTGATGATGTCCCTGGGTATAGCGAAGCAATCTGACGCAATAGATGATATTTGGCGGCTATAGAGGAAACACTGTCATTCGGTAAATGCCGTTCTTGCTTTAATAGTTCGATACATAATGATCTTAAATATAAATGTACCTTTTTGAATTGAGATGAATATTTAGTGGTATTTGATGTTTGATTGACTCTTGGGCTGCGGAGGAGAGTGTAGGTAAGTAGTGATGTGGTTTTCGGCGTTGCGAGTCTTGTTTTGGTGATACCGATTAGTGGTGACGATACTGGGGGTGCCTTGTTGTACACATTGCTCGTGCTTTCGGGAGTTTGACCCGGGCACAGTACGGGCGAGGTGCGGAAGGAGAGTGCGACTTTGGGGAGCCTTCGGACCGGTTACGTTTACTTCTCGGGTTGGTTCTTCACGAGCTCC
>JADGMU010000960.1:0-45426 GCA_016920895.1 Vaccinium myrtillus
TGATCAAAAAGGTGAAAAATGAAAAACAAGAAGATCACAATAGTTGGCACTCTTTCATTCCTTGCATAACTAACGATGGGTTGGAGAAGCAATTTCAAAGCGTCTACACTCTTGCCAAGGTTAGAGAGTTTCATGAGCAATTTGTTGAAAAAATGGTATGTTCTTTAGGTGAAACAAACGTAGGTGAGGTTGTGACATTATATGAGGTGCAAGAGTTGATTACAGTTGGAGAAGGAGAAGAGCAATTTCAGAAGTGTGTGCCATTTAAAATTCATTTTAATGCTGAAACAAATGAAACTCATTGTAATTGTCGGTTGTTTGAGTCTAAAGGAATGCTATGTAAGCATCAACTGTTTGTGTACCAGCTTAGGGGAATTCACAGAGTGCCAGAAAAGTATGTCTTGAAAAGATGGTGCAAAAATGTGAAAAGGGTCCACGCTAAAGTTCGGATAAGTTACGATAAGTCATCAACATCCATTGAAGCGCGCCGGAATGACAACATTTGCAATCTCTTTAAGGAGATTTTTGCAATCTCTTTAAGGAGATTGCCGACTTGGTGGAAGACAAGCAAGAGAATTATGATATGGTTATGGACGGGGGTTCGAAATGAAACGAGAGTTAATCGAAGCTTCGGTTGTTTGTGCAAGCAATATTGTTTACGGTTGATTCTTTTTCACTTGGAGATGGAGTTATACATTCCAAGCAAACCACAAACATACTTGACCTAGAAAGCGTTACTTGAAAAGGGAGGCCGCCATGTAAAAGGAAGCAAAGTTTTGTGGAAAAAGCTGTTAAAAAGAAAAGGGAAACAGTTAAGAAGAAAAGGGAGACCGCAGGGAAGATCGTCGTGTGTAATGAAAAATTAAGGTGTAACTTTGTATTGATTTTTTCTTACTACTTAACATGGTCATATAGATATATTGAATGAGTGATTCGCAGTAAAATCATTTGTTAATTTCAGGAGATCGGAGATATTGCGGTTCTCAATGTGGCTACGACACAAGAGAGTGTTGTAAATGTCAATGTAAGTAACTAATGAGCTTGGTAATTTCCTGTTACACTTTCAATTTATTGGTCTTGATTTATGTTAACTTTTTTTTATATGGCAGAATTACGCAAGCGACATGGGACCATTAATGTGGCCAAACATGATGGCCCATAACTTCCAAAATCCACAAAACTTGATGCCGAGCACACAAAGTGCAATAAGAGGAGTGCCACAAGGTTGGGAAAGACCACAATCAAGTTTAATGGGAAGTCAATTGCATGAATGGCAAGGTGTTCAACAAAGTTTTTTTTATAAATGATGAATGGAATGAATAATGGCAAAGAGTAGAACACTTGGTTGGTTAATGGAATGTTATTTTTTTTTTCTTATCGTATCGTGTCCGTATCGTGTCATGTATGTATCGCGTCCGTATTGTATCGTGTCGTGATTGTTAATAGAATGTTAATTGCTGGCACCCTTTTTACGTATGAATGAAGTCTTTAGTTTTTATCGTATTGTATCCATATCCATTTGTTAAATGGATTTTTTTTTCCGTGTGTTGTCTAGTAAGATTTCTTCAATATGCTACTGCCTGCTATATGAGTAGCAAACAGATTGCATTTTGAGAACAAGGAACATATAGATTGTTTTAAGCAGCACTTAGACATGCTGTTTTGAGCAACACTTGGACATGCATGCTTGATATGTGCTATAAGCTGTATAAAAGACCCTTGTTCAAAGTGTTTTTACATTCTATATTCAAGAAAAGTGATCTCCTTTTATCTGTACAAAACAAACAATTCAAAAATCTGATTTTTGTTGTTGAAACTGCATGTAAAAGTGCAGAAAACCATGTTTTGGATGCTGAAACTGCTGTAGCATTGCAGAAAATTTGAGTTTTGATGCTGAAATTATTCTAGAAGTGTAGAAAATTGAGTTTTTGTTGCTAAAATTGCTGTAGAAGTGCAAAAAACAGAGTTATGCTTGCTGAAACTGCTTCGAAAGTGCAGGAAATTGAGTTGCAATCGCTAAAACTGTTGTAAAAGTGCATAAATGTGAGTTTTGGGTGCTAAAACTGTGTTTAAATGCTACTTCTGGAAAAATTTGGGCAACATTTCTCCTATTTTCTTCCATACTCGACGTCTTAGCGTCTTATCAAACAATCAACTAGTAAGCCACAACATAAAAGTAGGCAATAGAATAACCCAAAAAATATCATCAAAGCATAGCCAAAGCATATGACTATGGAACAAAATTTGACTTAATATAATCCAATAACCAAAGCACCAATACATATTGCTACAAAACAGACTTGAATCTTTCTCATAGCCTTCTCGTTCATTACATAACCATTGTCCGAAACAGACTTGAAATTAACTATTTTCCAGTACCTCACCATATTACATTGGACATAACAAATTACCTACACAAAAGGTGGATAACTAGGAATACACAAATTACAATCCCAATAAGGGAATGGATAACTAGAATACGGACTGCATTCCGTATGGCTAAGATGAGTTCCCTTAAGTTGTTGTTGAGGTCGACGTTGAATTGAGGGAATGGTCCAGTGAAGTCGCATGTCCTATCATCTACCGAATGTGAGACATTTTGAGTGTTGTTATCGCACCAACCATTCTACTGCCGCTGGGCTAGCTCACACTATCAAAACAAAATTATCTTGCTGCAAAATAGGTGTACAATACCAGAAACATCATGTAATTCGAAGAATATGACAGTCCCAGATAAAAATATATGGTGATGCCTTACTTTTTCCAACTCCTCGAAGAGCACTTATGGGTTGCCAAAGAGCTGAAAATGTGATACCAATGCTGAACAAATGCACCGTACTTCCAGCCATCCACATCATAAAGGCCATCATTAGCAAATTTTTGAAAGGGGCTTGGGCTACTTCCCATGCTTTTTGCTCAAATAAAAAGTTGTACGAAGTTATTGACCTAAATTAACACCAGTCAGTTGCATTAGACGAAGCCAAACAATGAGGGTGAGGTTTGAGCTGTGTTTGATTGTATTTTTCTTTTTTCTTTTTTTTTTGCGGGTGGGTGTGGACGGTCGGGATCCACGCGTGCCCGCGGCTCTCTGTGCTTTTTGACTTTGAAGAGTGAATACGAAAAATGATGAGTCGCCACCCGGGGTTTATATGGAAAAAATTTTGGTACACGAGAAACCATTGAAAAGAATGACTCTTATGTTTTGGAAAAGGTTTGGTCTGCGAAAAGATTCTTTTGGGTTCGGAAGCCACGTTACGATCGGGGAAGGTTTTATTGAAAAGCACCCCGCTCGCCCGGACAATTGCCGGTCTCTACTAAACATTCGTGGGATTTTTCAGAAAATATTTTATTGCGAAACTTTTGACAAGGATACAAAACATGAATAGCAGAAATAAACAAATAATTTATAAAACCATAACGGGAATAAAATGAAATACATGAACTTGATAATAAATAAGCAAAACCTGAGGGGAAACGGCGCAATATCAGCAACTTATAACCAGAAAAATATGAAAACAGAGCACGATTCTACTTGAAACAGGGGAGGGACTCATTCTTCCAAAAGTTGGCCGCCCGGCCAATACGTGTTGGCCGCTCGGCCAATTATGTTGGCCGCCCGGCCAACATTCCTCTGTTTTTTTGAAAATTTGGCAGAATGGAAAAACGCCCTGAAAACCTTTCTTTTGGAAGGAGGCCGGTTCCTTTGAGTTCAAAACAAGCTTGAGAGATATATTTTGAGAAAGTTGTTCCCCCGATGAGGTCGTATCGTGCGATAACGGAGGATATCACCCGATACGGAGCCGTGGGGATGGATTTTGCTTGAAATAAGGTTATCCAAGCCTGGGGATGATTACGGGAATCATCCCGAACTCGGACTAGTTCCCCTCAGAATGCTGGATGATCGCTTAAACGAGTAGCGTTGTACCTTTTGGAACGGATTGATCGAGCTTTATAAGAGTTTTTGGTTTTCTTTGTTCTGGGAAGGAAAAGCTTTTGATTTTCTGTTGGATATTGAGCGGATGAGAGAACAGGAATGAAGAGAGGGGTTTTGATGGTAATCGAAGGTTTGAGAGGAGGTAATTTGGCAGTGTTTCAAAGCGTGGAATAACGGTTTTCGGTTTTTGGTTTTGGTTCAATCTCTCGGTTCTCTGGGTGTCTGTGTGTGTTTGGGCGGAGGCCGGAGGAGGGTTTTTATAGCCGTGGGGGGGGGGGGGAGGAGTAATGATGGAGAAGATTTCTGAAGGATTTTCCGCGATGATGATATTCCCTTCGCCGGGGAATATATTCGCCTGCGAAGAATCTCTGCAGAAACAAGCTGTCCGATTTGACAACAAAGATTGGCCGCCCGGTCGATCATGTTAGCCGCTCGGCCAACATGAGGGCAAGTAGACCGCTCGGCTGTCAAACTGAACCGCTCGGCCAAATCTGGTTATTTTGTTGGTTTTTTGTGAGCTCTGATCAATCGTTCTGAGGTAATTACGCATGTTCCTTTCATCATAGGGGATGCACTTGGATTAAAATTGGGGTATCTACAGTTGCCCCTCTTTGACGCGTGTGGACGCCTCCTCCGGAAGGATCTCGAATCGATTCAGAGTCGCCACCCGGGTTTTAGCGGATTGTCCCCGAGGAACCGAACATCGATTGACTTGTGCCTCATTAAATGGATAAAGGTTACTGGCCCGTCATCACCATACTATCTTAGGTTCGAGAGCTCAGTTACGAGAGAGGAAGTGTTTTACAGCACCCCCCTCGCCCGGTTCGAAGACCAGTCTCTACTTGACTTTTGTGGGATTATGGGAAATGTTTATAAGTCAACTTTGAACAAATACGGGGAATGGGGGATGGGAGCCATATAACAATGATAAGCACAACAATGGAATTTAAGTGTATGCATGTGAGGTGTGAACTACATGAGTGATAATGATATGCAAATATGAACAGATAAGAACATCAAGCAGCCAGCAACAACATTGGAATATACAGAGTGACAACAGAATAATCAGAAACAACACAACAAACCAACACAGGACTAAACCAATCTGATCCCTCTGCCGAGGGCTTGAGCGCTCAAAGACAAGGCTTGAGCGCTCAAGATCCCTCCAACTCAAACATGCTTCTGCTGCTTCTAATGATTTTGATTTGATGAAAACATGTTCTGATCACCATTGTTTATTCACAAACATCATTTAGCTCACTGGACATAATGACATAATCACATAATCATGGATTTAGAACTAATTCATGGGCCAAAATGGGACAAGAAGTATAGGAAGAATGAAGGCTCAATGCTTTAAAACCTTTCAGAACACTCATGATGCCAAAAACAAGCTAAAATAAGAGAATAATTTGATTGATTCAGAAGACAGTTTGAGCGCTCAAAGGGGTACCTTGAGCGCTCAGGCCATCTTCTGAATTTGAGTGTTTCTGCAACATTCAGCCCCCATCTGGACCACAAACTAGTTCAATCATGATATATGATGATGCATAATGTATTGAAATTCCTCAAACATGGATAAAATAAACTTGAGGTGTTCATGAGAATGGATAATGAGCATCAAGCCACACATAAGCATGATTAGAATGAGAGTGATTGGAGTGAGAGAGGAAATCAGGTTGGCTTAGCCAAACATCAATACACACACACACACACCAACACACACACACACACTCCGATATCGGGTTGGCTTAGCCAAACATCAATACACACACTTCAACAAACTGAAAACAGAATAGCAGAACTCAAGATAAACAAGATTCAAACTCCAAAAATGAGCAAGGCTTGAGCGCTCATAGTGAGGGCCTTGAGGGCTCAAGCCCCATTCATAAGTTGTGAGCTTCTGTGATTTCTGATCATTCTTGGATGCTAGTATAAACTTAAAACCTTCTGATCATGGTTAAAAGAGTGAGATACACTGTTTTCCTTATGAAATAGGATCATCCATGACTTGATGATGATGATATACTATCTTTATGGTTGTTGAGTTCATTGATCGATGATCAAGGACAAGATAAACTGATTTGAAAGTTTTTGAACCAACAAACAACCACAAGGGTGATACCCACAAGATGATACATGATCAGAAACCACAAAAAACACAGAGAGTATTCAAATGGCTTGAGCGCTCATGGCCTTAGCATTGAGCACTCAAGCTATTTGAAGCTGGGGTTTTCAAAGTTTGTTTTCTTGCATATTTAAGACCTTGTGAGTCCATTAGAGGTATAGAGGACCTCCATGAACCCACTGGTCTCCCTCAGGAGTACCAACCCGTAACTTTCACATAGATTTCTACCTTTTTTATTCTGATCAAAGCTTGAACTTGGGGTTTTGATGGATGATTGATTTGTAGGTGTATTTGTAAAGACAATGTGGGTTATTTTGGACAGAATGTGGTAAGTGTGGAGTGGCTTGAGTTGATTCGAGGTAGATGATGGTGTATTTCAGTGAGATAGTTGAATGATCAAGGGTGGGTTTGATGGGTGAAGAGGATTAAGCTTGAAGTGAGGGATGAAATGGGTTGAAAGCTTTCTGGAAATGTGGCTTTGAGAAGTGTTGGAGTGATAGCTCAGATGATGAGAGGGTGTCTAACCCCTTCAAATGGTGTAGAAGGAGCTCTTTTATAGAGTGAAATGGGGGGTGAAGTGTGTTGATTTGAATTGGGGGGCCTAAGGAAGTAATATAGGCTCACCCTGAGGTCTATCAGTTGCATGCGAGCAACAGAAAAACGGCTGGGTGGCTGCCAATCAGTTGGAATCTCATCATTAGATGCTCTGCCACCGACAGACTGGACAGAGCTTGAGCGCTCAACAGGGACCTTGAGCGCTCAACCTCCCCCTGAGCACAGTGGCTGGTTCTGGTTTATGTTGGCATTTTGAAGGGTATATTGGTCATTTGGATTGGTATAGGTTATTTGGGAATGTTTTGAAGTGATTTGAGGTGGTTCGGGACAAGTTCAAGCTTTTCTCTTAACCCTAAGGTATTCACGGGTGGTTTTTCTCATCATCGGGAATGCTTGGTGAGTATCCCGGGTTGAAATCGGGGTGTTTGCAGTTGCCCCTCTTGGATGAAACTCCATGCCACTTCTTGGTATGAGTTGCATTCAAGACAGAGACATCCCGACCCTTTCCCGGGCCTTTCACAAGCTGCAAAGGAAAACATTAAAATCATGGTCGCGCCACTCGGGCTGCCTACGTACCCCATTGTAGGGATCCGACCGGCGTAGTTCATCGGGGCATGCAAACAAACTCAACGGGTTTTCCTGGCCCGTGAAACAAACATGATTATGCGAATTGTCGAGCCTTCCCATGTCGTGGAACGCCAAGCAGATAAACTTGATTAGACACAAATCGACGAGCCTTCCCATGTCGTGGAATGCCGTCAAGCGAACAAATGTGATTATGGTAAACAAATGTGATTATGCGAATCGCTGAGCCTTCCCATGTCGTGGAACGCCAAGCAAACAAATGTGATTATGCGAATCACTGAGCCTTCCCATGTCGTGGAACGCCAAGCAGACAAACGTGATTATGTGAATCGCCGAGCCTTCCCATGTCGTGGAATGCCAAGCAAACAAATGTGATTATGCGAAACGCCGAGCCTTCCCATGTCGTGGAATGCCAAGCAAACAAATGTGATTAGACACAAATCCATGCAAACGATATCATCAATTCATCCATATGCACCAGCTTGGTGGCTAAAGAGATTAAGCGTGACTACCCTCTGGACAACGGGGAGGCTAAATCTGATGGGGCTATCCCTTGAACAACAAGATGGCCTAATGATTAGGTGATTGTCCCTTGAACAACAAGACAATGGAGACAGGGTGATTGCTTAATGAACAAAGAAGCGATCAAAATGCCATTAATCCAAACGTACTTACGTGGTGGATTTTCCGGCTACGCGATGATTGATTGATTATCATGATAGAATGATTGAGTATGAATTGGCTCCCTCCGGCGGAATGCGTTATGATTTATTGAACTCCGCAGGGCTCACCCTGAGAGGCCAGCCACTGAGAATCAGGCTCTCAAGCCCAATCCTAGTGTACAAGTAGAGGAAAACAATTCGAATTGCGTGATTCTATTCAGATAGATCAAAGGTAGTCCTGGCATTGTCCTAAACAGGTTGCAACAACTCGAAGGGACAAAATATGATCAAATCCCCTCGGGGTGGGGGGGGGTGGGTCCAAAATCAAAACACTGGCATGGGGGTTGAGCGCTTGTCGCATGGACCTTGAGCGCTCAAAGGGGGCTTGAGCGCTCAGCCCTCTGGCCTGAGCGCTTGATCCTTCTGGCCCGCGAAGGGTCACGACGGTTCAGTTGCTTAAATACAATCCGTTCACGTCCGTTGAACTCCCATAACTTCCGATCGGTTTCAAAACTCTCTCTTTACTCTCTTTCTCTCCAAACCGTACCTCTCTCTCTCTCAATTCCTCTCGATTTCAAGCACGAATTTTGGAGTTCCAACACTAATTTCGATCTTAGGGTTTCGGTTTTCAACAACGGGGCAAACATTCTCACTTCCGACAGCGTTCATGGCCGATTCCGACGAGGATCGATCTCCTACGCCCTCACCGAGGGCCGACGACGACGGTGGGGCCACAGCGGTGGTCCCACCACGGGCTGAGCCGAGCGCTCAAGCCCCTATAGTGGCGAGCGGTGGTGCTACGGTGGTTTTGGGTGTTGGGGGTGTCGAAGGCACTACGGGGGTGGCCCGTGGTGATGATTCCGGTGCCGTGGAGGGCGGAGAGGAGGCCGTGGGTGGTGATGGGGTAGTGGGTGGTGTCGGTGGTGGTGATTTGGTGGTGGAGGGCGGCGGCCAGGGCGGTTTGGGGGCCTCTGGGGTTCCGATCAGCGGTGGCGGCGGTAGTGGTAGGGTTTTAGGTGGTTCTGGTGGAGAGAGGGTGGCGGCTCGCGGCGGTAGCGCCGCCTCGAGTAGTGGTAGAGGGGAGGGTGGTGCTAGGAGTTGGGATGAGAGCCAGAGATTTGACTTGATGACTATGGGGCGATGGGCTTTTACTCTGACAGAGGTTAGGTACCGGTGAAGGTGCCCTTCAGTGTTAGGAGCGTGACGGAGGATATACGGAGGAGTAGGAGGAGTAGTTGGCCGCTCAGGGATGCGACGAGAACTGGCGCGCCCAATGGCAGTCGGGGGACGGCGGCGAGTGCTACTCCTAGTAGCAGCCGAGGGGCTACTGGCTTTTTGAGGAGGAGTGCCAGGGTGGCGGCTAGCGGTAGGAGCATGGCTTCTCCGAGAGGGGTGACGGCTAGCGGTAGGAGCATGGCTTCTCCGAGAGGGGTGACGGCTAGTACTCCGGGGGCTAGTTCGTTGATTCCTTGGGTGATAGATGAGCCTGATGAGGCTCTAGCGGCAGTGCCTCCACCGGTAGCGCACAGGCCGGTGACTCGTAGTCGCTCCAAGGCAGGCGATCCTCGGGGCAAGGGGGTTGTGGTTGAGGAGGTCCCGGAGGTGGAGCAGGGTCCAGTGGGTATCTCCCGAGGGGATTATGCGGAGTTCGCTTCTCCGGATGATGTCATGGCGGCTGCTACGGAGAACCCACAGGTTTTGGAAGAGGTGAGGGAGGCTATACGGGAGAGACGGGAGGTTGAGGCGAGGGCTAGGGCTAGTGCTGAGGAGCAGGCGAGGTCGGCTAGTGAGACTTATGCCACGGAGTTAGAGGAGGAGCTTAGAGAGGAGGAGGAGGCTCAGGCCCGTGCTACTGCAGAGAGGGAGGCAGCAGCGCGGCCCAGGGTCACTGTGGTAGACGAGGCTCGCGCGTGGTTGGCGGCGAGACCAGCTTTTGATCCTGCCACCTACGACCCACCGACACACTTGTTCATCCCCTCGGGGGTAAACACTTACGTCTCGCGGCGGGAGGAGTACTTCGGAGAGGAGGTGTTATTAGACCCTGACGTGCACTTGTCGCGGGGGAACCTGAGGGTATGTACTTTCATTGATTTCCATTTAATGTACTTTCAATTACTTATGCATGATTGCTTATTGAACCGCTTGCTAGCTTGATTGGCTGATTGATTGATCGATTGAATAACGTAAACTGACATGCCGCACTTTGTTGTTTTGAACAGGAGAACCAGAGGATAGCGGCTCATGGTAGTTCAGCTCGCAGTTTGGAGCTTTACCATGAGTTGCACAGGGATGTGAGGAGGCTGGTTGATATGACGGGGTTCAGGCCGTTCATCTTCACCCTCACGAGTGTCTGGCATGATCACAATGTGCTGACGGCTCTGGTGGAGAGGTGGAGGGATTCTACGAATACCTTCCACCTGACGTTCGGGGAGGCTACTATGACCCCGCTAGACTTCTCGGCGCTGACAGGCTTGAGGGTGGGTGGCGAGCCGATACCGTACGACTGCGGGCTGGGGTATGATGAGGTTGGTTTGACTTGGTTCTTGGGGTTCGTACCTCACAGGGAGAGAGAGATGGCCCATTATGGCCAGTTCGGACGGGCGTGCACAGGGGTACCGGCCTCGCAAACGGAGGCCGAACAGAAGGCCCGGTGTTACCTGCTGTACGTCTTTGGGGCATCCTTGTATGCCAACCGGCGTTGCAAGGTGCACTTCTCTCTCTTGCCGGCACTGAGGGACTTTGAGAAGGCTTCTCAGTATGACTGGGGTGGCCCTGCGCTTGCTGCATGCTATTCCTTTATGGGTGCCGTCTCGAGGAGGAGAGGGACGAGCTTGGCTGGCATGTGGAGTTTGTGGGAGGTATGAGACTCGCACCTTTTCTTTCCTTTGTTGTACTTCCAATTCCAATTGCTTTGCACTTGTTTCACCTGTTATACTTGTACTGACATGCGTTTGATGGTTTTCTTGTCTTGCAGCTTTGGGCCTATGAGGTGTTGGGGTTGCATCCCCCAGACACGACTCACCCTTAGGCGAATGAGGTGATTCCTCGTGCTTTGTGCTGGGGGGCCGACTTCCGTCAGTACTCACATCCTCGCGTGACCCTCGACATACTGCGTGCTTCTCTTGACCGACTTTCCGGAGGCGGGGTAAGTCTTACGCTTATTTGCACTTGTGTGGAAGTTGCTTGTACACTTTACTCTTACTGACGACACTTGGTTTATTGGGTGCAGGTTCGCTGGGTTTTATGGGAAGGTTATGATGAGGGCTTCCTTGCTTCGAGTCGGGAGATCACTGCCGGGAGGATACTTCTCGAGTCTCCGTACGGTTGGCAGTGGTACCTTGGCGATAGGGTCACTCGCCAGTCGACGCGGACTGCTTTCCCTCGGGTGCCCGGCCTACTTCCCTCTCGCGTTCTGAGGACCAGCAGCTACACATTTGAGGAGATACGGAGGTATACAGTGCCAGAGGGGAACTTGGGCCAGTTTCTGCGTCCAGAGATGGACTATGACGTTTACAGGGAGCGGTACTTAGCGGGCCCCTTGGGGACAGTTAGGGAGAGGAGGGAGCAGGTGACCTCTGAGCTAGACAGGGCTATCAGAGCTGCTACCAGTGGAGCTGCAGGGGAGGGGGCTTCTCAGAGAGATCGACCGGGGAGAGTAGAGGTTCCTACGGGGGAGACAGTTGGGGTGACCGAGGCACCTGAGTGGTCCGTGTGGGTGAGTACTCCCGATGGGGAGGAAGGTGCGTTAGAGATACCGTGTCCGCCTACTGGACTGAGACCGCTTCAGAGGCCGGTATGATTTGCTCACCGTCATATTCCTGTTTCCTTTGATTATTTTTAGATTTCCTAATTGCTGATGCTCGTCTCTTGTTTTCAGGTTGCTTATGAGGTGGCGCAGACGCTATACGAGCAGAACCGTGGAATGCGCGTCCTCTTGCGCCAGTTGATAGCGAGGACACGGGTGCCTCTACGTCGAGCAGACGACATCACACAACCGGCTGCCCCCGTTCCTCCTCCTTCGACAGTTGTTCCGGTATGTCGAGTCTCCATTAACTTTTACTTGTGAAAATTTCCCCTTTCTTTACTATTTCCAACTCTCGTGACTTTCTTTCTTTGTGCAGGGACCTGTTACCGGGAAGAGGAGGCGAGATGAGGCCAGCAGTTCAGGGATCCCTTTCGTCCGCCTCGACCGCTCGAAGAACGCACAGTTTGGTTTGGACGAGGAGGTGACGTTTGCGGAGACAACGACTCCAGAGGCAGGAGGTCTGAGGCGGTCGACTCGGAGGAGGACAGGGGCTGCGCCGGCCGCTGTGGTTGAGGAGACGCCTACTGCGGTTGAGGAGTCAGGGTCAGGCTCGGGCGATGATGATTCCATATCAGACCCTAACTTCCGAGACGTACCTCAGGGGTCTGATGACGACGACGATGATGACGACGACGGAGACCAGTCTTAGTTAGCACAGAGTAGTGAGTAGGGGTAGAGTACTTTCTCATTTTGCACATGATTGGGCTTGCGTGCCCCCGTAGCTAGATTTGCACAATTGGGCCTGCGTGCCCCAGTAGTTGACTTTTAGGCCTGCGCGCCTTGTTTTTGCCTTGGGCGTCTGTTTGCCCCACATCTGATGACTTATGTACATGCCTTAGTTCATGGATTATGCCTAGAGATATATCAGATTTGCACTTTCTTTTCATTTATGCATCGCACTCTTTGTTTTTGGTGTTTTGAGCACTTGTTGTACAATTCACAGAGCAATTCACGTGACACTGAATCCGAAATCATAAATCTTAAAGTCTGCGCTTAGTATTCGAAAGAAGGGATGTATGCCCGTGAATTTATACAAGGCATTTCCTTTGATTATTATGACTGAAACATGTACAAACAGGTTTTCAAAACTTGAAAAATCCTAATTGCTTGTTGATTCATGCATATGAGGACGCAGTGCGGTTTGTTGACATGAAAATGACCTTAGAACGGGATTTAGAGTCCGTAAGGCATACTCGTAAAACAAACTTTGCAAGCGAAACTTTGGAACTTTGTTGATTGTCGCTTTTGGCGCACCGATCATGTATTTGCTCATTGTTCTGCCCCACTGGTAGTTCCATCAAGTCATGAGCACTTGTTGACACTTGTTCTAATAGTTGGACAGGGCCCGGGAGGCTTGGAATGAGTTTCGGGGTGACAGGATGCAAGATTGCAGGTTCAGGTTGCAGCAGGGCTTGAGCACTCTAGGTGGGGCTTGAGCGCTCAGGGCACTGTTGAGCGCTCATGGACGGGGCTTGAGCGCTCAGGGCCCGTTCCAGAGGGCAGGTTCTGCTTGTTCCCAATGTGATTTCTCGCATTTCCAATGGTGTTTTCTGTTTCAGCAGTGCGTGGGGACTTCCAGTTTCTCTTTCCAACCACAGATTACTCTTTTCCAAAGCTTCTTTCACCTATTTTCAACAAATGCTACACATTTTCAAAGCTTTTCAATCCTTTCCCATGCAAGTCTCATGGAAAACATGCACTTGACCATTTTGAAAATGAAATCTCTTATTTCCCATGTTGCATGGGAATCTTGCATGTCTCTCCTTCTTCCCCTATAAATAACTTGCCTTGGATTGCCATTCTCTTCACCAGCTCATATTCCACCTTCTGCTCTTATTCTTCTCTTTACCTTCCGTCTTCTGTCTTTCGAAATATGGCAGCCCTTACTCCAGCCATCCTTGGTTCTTGGATTGAGAGCCTTGAGAACATTGATTGGCTCAACTTCCGAAGTCATGGCCTCAATGCTTTGCGCTTTATTCATACCATCCCTATTCGTCCCGAGATCTTGCATGCGGCCGCTCGCTTTTGGGATCCAGAACTTCATGTGTTTCGCTTTGGCATTCAAGAGCTTTGCCCTACTATCGAAGAATTTCAAATCTACCTCGGGAGTCGTGCATGCACGGAACCCGTGGTCCCTCCTTTTCGTGACAGCTTGACCAAGATTCTCAAGAATAAACTTGGCGTGAATGAGAGTACTGCCAAGTACTTGCTTCGTGGTAATGCCTTTGACATCTTGCGCCTCTTTGGGGACTTCCGACCTTGTGGAGATTTGACGGACTTCGCTTTCCAGAACCGGCGCATGTTCGCGCTCTGCATGGGTCTCTTGGCTTCTTATCTGCTGGTTCCTCTTGACGGGAATGCGAGCCCTTCCATTGTTTTGGTTGCCTTGCAGATTGAGCAGCGTAGAGACGTGGTTCCAATGGTTTTGGCTGAGACTCTCATGGGTTTGGATGCGATTTGCTCTGGGCGGACGAATGTCTTTGGAGACAGCCTGCTTTTGCTTCAGGTTTGGTTTTCAATCTTGGTCATTGTTGGTTTTGGCTTTTTGGTTTAGTGGCGCTTGGTTTTGACGCATGGTTTTTGGTTGATGGCTTTTGTTACAGATGTGGCTTTGTGACAAGGTGAAGCTGAAGGCTGATCCGGAGAATCATTGGGTCTATGATCCCCGGGCTTGGAACAATAGGCCATTTGTGGAGGAGCATGGTGATAAGGATGGGTGGACTGACTTCTTTATGACTTTGGGGGAGGAGCATGTTATTTGGAGGTGTCATTGGCTGGTTTTGCCGGACATGACGGCGGCTCACATGGGTTCAGCATGGGTGGTGGTTGCAGGTCTAACGGGGTTTGCTTTTTACTTTCCACAGCGCATCCTTCGCCAACTCGGGATTCGTCAAGAGATTCAGTTCTCTGTTCCGGCTTCCTTCCATCTCCCGGAATTCAAACATTCGGTTATGGAGAAGTATCGCCTTTCTTGGAAGAAAAGAGTGACTTGGGTTCACGACGACTATCCTACCATACATCTGGAAGCACTTTATAGAAAATGGATAAGAGCAGAAGTGTCGGCAAGATTTGGAACTGCTTAATCAACAAATGACTCCACTCCACTAGACCGTTCCCGAAATAAACCATGGACCCTTGTTGTAGTTTTTCTTTGTTGTTGTTGTGTCTTTGTTGTTTTAGGCATTCTGCTCAGCTTTGTAACCGAAGAGATTATCGAAATAAAATTAAATTACGAGGGTTTCCCCCTCTTGGTTCACAACTTTATCTGTTTCTCATTTTTCCTCCCTGCTTGATTTACGATGGGCACCTGGATCAACTCAAAGAATTATGACCGAATCTCTGAGTGAGACTGCCTACGTATCCCTTTTCAAGGAATCAGGTCGTAACGTAGTTCGGGTTAAGGTTCACTCGGGTATTGACGCTCTCCTTTTGCGCTCTAGATTTTGCCTAGTACCGCCCTTTCGGGTTTTCGGTCTAGCGAGCTCTTTTGATTTTTCATGCCTTATATTTTGCCTAGGTCGCCCAATGTGGGTTTTCGATCTAGCAGGCTTGCTCTTATTTTTGCTTGGGTCGGCCCGCCCTTGCGGTTTTTCGCCCAACGAGCATCTCTCATGGGTAATATCGTTTGAGCTGATCCAAGTTTACAAGATTGGTAAATTCACTCCCATCGAGATCAATGAGTACCGTTGCTCCTCCGCTGAGAATGGTTTTGATAATGTAGGGTCCTGCCCACTTTGGTCTGAACTTTCCTCTTGGGTCAAATATCGGCGCGCGGATCTCCTTTACAACCATGTCTCCTTCAATCAAGTCTCGTGACTTCACCTTCTTATTGAAAGCCCTGGCGATCCTCATTTGGTATCCTTGACTGTGATATAGAGCGCGCAATCTTCTTTCGTCAAACAACATCAGTTCATCGAACCTTTCAGTCAGCCATTCGGCTTCGCTAATCCCACTTTCCATTACTATCCTCAGTGATGTTACTTTGAGCTCAATCGGGAGAACTGTTTCCATGTCGTATACCAATGAATAGGGTGTTGCCCCCGTCGAAGTACGGACGGAGGTGCGATACCCCCAAAGTGCTAACGGTAACTTTTCATGCCAATCCCTTGAGGATTCGATGGTTTTCTCCAAGATGTTCTTGACGGTCTTGTTTGCTGCCTCGACAACTCCGTTGGTTTGCGGCCGATATACCGTGGATTTATGCACCTGGATGTTGAAGTCTTCGAGTACTTCGGCAACTCTTCCCTTGAAATGTACCCCATTGTCAGAGACGAATGCTTGGGGGACTCCATATCGGTAGATGATATTTTGCTTGATGAAATGTGCCACTTGAACCGCTGTCAGAGTGGCATAGGAGGCTGCTTCTACCCATTTTGTGAAGTAATCAACCGCCACTAAGATGAACTTGTGACCGTTCGAGGCTGGGGGAGTGATTCTCCCAATCACGTCTATGCCCCATACCGAGAAGGGCCAAGGCGAAGACATCGAGTGTAATTCAGTTGGTGGTACATGCTTCAAATTGGCGTGGACTTGACACTTGTGGCATCTTCGCACATACTCGATACAATCCGTCTCCATGGTAGACCAAAAGTATCCTTGCCTCAATATTTTCTTTGCTAGCATGATCCCACCCATATGAGGACCGCACACTCCCTCGTGGATTTCTTCGAGTACCCTTCTTACTTCCTCGCCGTGAATGCACAATTTATGCATACCACAGTATGACCTTTTATACAATCTTCCTCCACAGATGATGTACTGCGACGCAAGCCGTCGTAAGGTGGTGCAGTCCTTCGGAAAAAAAAAAGAGCAAAAGAAATTGGGGGCTCCCAGGACAGTCGATTCTCAATTGCAAGAATTGAACACTTGGTTTAAGGAAGATAGAATGGAGTTGTTAATTCTCAGCACATCTCTAGATCCTCGCGATGGCTTCAGATCATTCAACATTAAATATACTTGCAAGCTTGCAGAGAAGTATTATCTAATGGATTTCACTGAGTAAGAAAAGTACAACTTGATCGATATCAATTGCAAAATTATAAGATTGATGTGTCTAGGCATCCTGAGTTACAAAATCTGTCAACGATTTCAAAGTTGAGTGAAGTGTTGACGAAGACAAGAAAGTGCATGATATATCATCTTTTCGATAGGTTGATTCGGCTTATATTAACTTTAAATGTTTCAGTGGCTACAACCGAACATGCATTTTCTGCTATGAAATGTGTGAAGACAAGACTTCGCAACAGGATGGAGAATGATTATTTAGCAAATTTCTTGATTACTTATATTGAGAAAGATAATGCTCGAGGGTTGAGCATAGATAGGATTACAAAACGTTAATACCTTTTGCAATCTAAATTGATATTAGAAACATGTTTAGTTTCATATGAATATATATTTTTTTGAGTTAGTAAAAATTCATATCATTGTCTTAATTTTAATTTTTTTATTGTGTATATTCGTCCCCCCTACGCCAAAATCCTAGCTCCGTCCCTGATTACATGGGAGGAAGGGAGAATGAAACTCGATCCCGAGATACAGTGTGAGACATCCAAAAACTCTACCGCATGAGTCAGCCACCACTTACGTTTGTGTCAGATTAAAGTACTATAGGAAGCATTATGAGTTGATTCGCAATTGTTTGTGGGGGAATGAAAGGCCTAATCATGCCTTATGTATCGGATCCCAAGGAAACAAGATCACTCCTACTCAAGTTTCTCTATACCAATTTGTTGGATGGGCGTGTGGTAGTGGGGAAATATTGGGTATGAACCGTTGGATGGGAGGAAACGTGGACGGATGAGAGTGATTTATGACAAAGAGAGCGTGGCTGGCTCGTGGAATGATCTAGACGTTTATCATTTATCCCGTATTGTACTCCTTATACATTTATATACGTTCATGATAGAATCCTTGAAGTAGGTCTCATGCGAGTGGTGTGGCTGGTATGTGACTGAGTGGGTGTGTCCAGTGGCGAACGCAAGATTCGTGCTACGGGGGTACCACTAGCAAATATATAGAAAAATTGAGAATGTACTAAAAATAAACTACTATTAGTAAGAACCTTGGGGGGTTTGCAGGGGCCAAAACCCCCCTAGCACCCCCCAGGTGTGGGTGTGCCTCTAGATTTCCTCTGTTCATGATGTCATTCTGATCCAATATACAAGTAATTTTTCCATAGATTCGCATATGAAATTAAGAATAGTAAAGCATTAATTCGCACATGAAATTAATTATCTTATGAGTTTCTTTGAAAAAAAGAAGAAGAAGAAGAAGAAGTGTTTGTGTATGCAATTTACTTTCTAGTACAATTTATCTACTCTTTCAAAATAAAATGCAAGCCAATTGAACAGAAAATATTACTATAGCATTTTGATTTTTTTTTATTTTTTTTTTGGCTCGGCAGAAGAAAGTTTATTAACTTGAAATCACGAAGTACAACGAGTTAAAAGACGGAACCGGGGGCCCTGTAGTGAGTGAGCTCACTACATGCGTGTAGTGAGCTCTCTCGGCCGTCTGATCAGAGATCAACGGTTCGGATCGTCTTACACTTTAAAAAACACTTTTACATTAACTTTAACTCCAATTTATCCGGACCGTTGATCTCGGATCAGACGGCCAAGAGAGCTCACTACACGCATGTAGTGAACTCACTCACTACAGGCCCCCCAATTCCGTTAAAAGACAATTAGCAAACTAACTACATCACAAGAGAGGAGAAAACCACTTGAGGCAAACCGTCAACATTGTCAAGGAGCAAAAGAAAGCAAAACAAAAACCTTTGAAGGAAAATGTTGGCAAGGAGTCATCTACAAATAGAAAGGTTTTATGGTTGCATTTTTTTTTATCCATCGGGACCGGGGACTTATAGTGGAAAATGGTGTACGCCTTTTCTGATGAAAAATAGAAGGTCGTGTCAATTGCAATTGGAAGGAGAATTGAGTGAACTACTAAAGTGGTTTGAATAAGTACTTTTTTTCTTTCTTTTTTTATCTGAACTGAAGCTTGAATACTCCTACATTGTACTGATATTTTTGTGAAAGATTTACGGAAAAAGGAAAGGGATACATGTATTTTTTAATATTTGCTTACCCACTTGGCCACTTAACGGAAATCATCAAAGCAGAATGGATAATCATGAAAAAATATCAAGGATGGCAATGCCCTCATTGATTAGTAATTTGATTATTATTAGGTAGTTCGGGTCCACTTTGATTCTGTCAAATTTTGTTTTGTTGTTTGGTCACATGGTTTTTCATTACTATCATTGGACTCGCACACTGTTTTGAGTTTGAATTCATGTTCCATCAGTGATCGGTCTAACTTTATCTTGATTTCACCCACCCCACCCAACCCACCCTTCCCAACCCACCCTTGGTTTGCACGGACATGCGCCGGCAATGTTCCATTTTTTATTTATCTTGGTTTGCACGGACATGCGCCGGCAATGTTCCATTTTTTATTTATTTTTATTTTTGAGGAACTCAAGATTTAAGTGGCGGATCGTGGTGGTGGGTTGCTGTGCTAGTTCTTTCGTAGGTTTACATTGCATTAGAGGGTCAAAGGTAGCCCTCCCAGGGAGGTGTTCCTAGTTCCTACATCATAAAAAAAAAAAAAAAAACTTTATCTTGATTTCAAGGGAAAATTTCAAAAAACCCATTAAACTTTA
Source organism: Vaccinium myrtillus (assembly GCA_016920895.1). Classification (NCBI taxonomy): domain Eukaryota; kingdom Viridiplantae; phylum Streptophyta; class Magnoliopsida; order Ericales; family Ericaceae; genus Vaccinium; species Vaccinium myrtillus. The sequence goes on from JADGMU010000960.1 coordinate 19,339, forward strand.
CACTCAATGTCTCAAACACCCTTGAACTTTAACAAACTTCAATTGCACACCCAAACTTTTACTCTGTTAATCAATTTACCCCCCACCGTCCAAATCCGTCAACTTGCTAACGGAAATTGCTTACTTGGACTGTTGTTCCGTTAGAAACTAAAAAGAAAATATAAAATTTTGTTTTAAAATCAGATCTCAGGTCTAAAAAAAACAACACATAAGATGAATGGTCAAGATCCTCTCCAGAAGCAATACTGGGACTCCTCTCTCTCTCTCTCTCTCTCTCTCTCTCTCTCTCTCCCTCCGTGAGAGTCGATAATGGTGGCAACATAAATAAACTCCTATGAAGCTGGCAGCCATCTTCCAATGGGTCTTGGAAGCCCACTCTGTTAGTGTTATCTAATCTCGTGGTTGTGTTCAAAAAGCTGGGAGGAGAACGTGGGCGCCAGCAAAGCCGACGGCGCTGTTGACGAAGACGGAGAGGTTGTTGGAGCAATGGATCTGGGTGGAGGCCGTAGGTTGGGCACAAATCCAGGCCGTATACTCGACACCGTCGAATACAGAGGCAGGGGAGGCAATTAATCTTATTAGAGGTCGGGGCACACGCAAATACATGTGCAAGTCGTATTGGTAGTGTAAATTGACTCAACTAAATCGGTTTGGTCACGCTCTTTGTGTCAATCTTACTCTTTTCCTTATGCATGTATTTTTCAAAAATGTGGTGGAGTTGAATGCAAAACTGGTTCACATTAACATTTGCATTCACATAAATAAAGAAAGTAAGAACAATAAATTGGAGTTATTAAGAACAGTAAATTGGAGTTAGGTATTGATAACAGTGGCCAAAATAGGATTAATTGGTTAACTATTTTGTTAGAAATTTAGAACCATCAAGGCTTTAAAAATAAAATAAAATAAAAATCGGCACAAACACAAATAAATAAAACAGAAGTCATAATGTGCTATGAAGATTTATCAACACGGAGACAGGAATGAACCCGGGGTCCCAAAACACCCTTTGACAACCCCTTTAATCTAGCCAAAACACATTTAAACGCCCGAGATTGACTCGACAGGGCCTGCCGTCAGCACGGCCCCCAAATTCAACAGGAATTGGAACACAAATTCGTTGAGGGAAAAAAAAAAGGTGCATAGAGAAGAACACGAATTCGTTGAGAGAAATTGGAACACATATACCGATATACGTTTAGGTAGATAAGGAAGAATACAAAACCTTTTCCCATGTTCCATTTGGTCTCTCTGCACTACCTAGATTAAGATGAAGAAAATGAGTGATCAATGCGAAATGTACACACATAGCATTGCATTAACTACCACAGGAAAAAAGAGAGTGTGTGTGTGGGGAAAACCATTTGTTTTTTTTCTGCGTAAAACAAAGGAACAGGAAAAAAGAGAGAGAGTGTGTGTGAGGAAAGCCATTTGTTTTTTTCTGTGTAAAATAGAGGAATTGCAGGCATGGAGTGGCAGTTTCCTGTAAAAAGAAACTTGTGGGCGACGTGGGGGTAAAAATGTGCGGGGCAAAGCAGTTAGTGTGAACTGTAGGAGTATTTTACAATCTTACCCATGGCAATTACTACATGGGTAGATTCGGAAAAGATGATTTATTAATTTGTTTTGGGACAAAAGTGGAAAACACTTTTGTGACAGGGCTTCAAAAAAAGGGGACACCAAACTGGTGCTCCCCCTTTATATATTACTAGAATAGATGGGCTATTTCAATTTTGATCTTTCCTGGTGTGGAAGGTGAGGAGGAGAGAGATTCTTGGTGAAGGTTGGCTAGAGAGAGAGAGAGAGAGAGAGAGAGGAAGAAGAAGATACAACATTTTCTTTTCCCTGTTTTTTTTTCCTTTGTTTTTTTTTTTTTTTCTCATTAAGTTAAGGTTGGGCCCAACATGAGCCATCTCATCATCTTAATATCAACATAACAGAACAAACAGTCCAAGTAAGCAATTTATGTTAGCAAGTTGACGGATTTGGACGGTGGAGGGTAAATTGATTAACGGAGTGAAAGTTTAGGTGTGCAATTGAAGTTTGTTGAAGTTCAGGGGCGTTTGAGACATTGAGTATAAAGTTTAGGGGTTTCTTTGAAATTTTCCCTTATTTTCAATTGGTGTGACCTTCAGTGGGGCCAAAAAATCTAGGAATAAAACGTTTGAGGATAAAAGCAAGATTATTATAGTCTGATCAGGACAAATGGGCCAAGGCTCTTGTCGTGCCAACTGCCAACAAATTGGGCCTCGTCGGAGCCTGAAATGATGATTTTGAAGTCTTCATTTCGTAGATCTCAGTGCACAAGAGCAACTCCAACCCTTATTCATATTTTTACTCAAATTTGAGTTAAAATTTGAGTAAAAGCTTCATTTAATATTGTGTACTCCAATTGACAACCTCAAATTCAAGTGCAAATTTGAGTTAAAGGTTCATTAATGGAAAACTTGTAAATATGACGGTGTCAAATTTGCCTTCAAAATTTGAGTAAGAGTTTGAGTCTAACTCTATTTGAGTTTAAGTTTGAGTAAAAACTCAATTTGGTATAGGTATGGCTAAGGAGTGAAAGAGTGTTTTAAGGGCTTTCACTCAAATTTTGAGTTTGAGTAAAAAAAAAAGTATGGGGTGGAGTTGCTCTAAATTAGCCTTGTAAAATACAGTGATTGTGTTTGGTTAGATAGTTTAATTTAGTTTTGATGATGTCAACAGGTGTAATGAATGAAGAGAGATAGAGAGAGAAATGAGAGAAATGATGATGTCATCAAAACTAAAACTAAAACGAAACAGGGGAAACGAACAAGACCACTGTATAGTTTGAACTTTCAATTGTACATCGAAAAGTCAATGAAGGAAGAAAATTGATTCAATATCTTTGAGGCACCGCCACATGGTGCCCGAGTCCTCTTTTCCATCACACATTGTGATTGCATCCATACACTTTGTTTTGGGCACACCACAACGTATGGTAGAAAAAGAGGCCTGGGGCACTGACTAATCACTTACCCACTGGTGAGGTGGCCACGTGCGATGCATGCGAGCCCGTGCCCAATACAAGCATAATTGATAATTGAGTCTATAGAAATAGTGATAATAATGAGAGCAAAATGATATTGGGGCGGTATTGGAGATAAGAACAATGACATTGCAATTCATAAGGCATATAGGTGATAAGAGCAATGATTTTGCATGGTGCAAGAGATAAAAGTACAACCGATGCTGCGATAACTTGTGTAAAGAGATATTTTATATATTATTGCTGACTATTAGTGAGAAGGAATGTGAGAGCGACAAGTGTCCTTTAATTTTTTACACCTCTTAATTATGTTTTCATGCTAAAACTGTAAATTATATACCGATGGTATCTACTTGCATCTAAAAGGAATGATTTCTCACGGGATTTATTTGATATTTGCCAAACTAATGTTTGCAATCCTGATATGGAAGTGATTTGGGATGATTTTCATTTTATTTGATTACCCTCCCATTAAGAGGAATGGCACTTCTCTCGGTAGAATGATTTGCAAAATTTGCTCCATCTAATTACATATGCAACTTCCTTTTTCAAATTTCCAAAAATTGACTTTCCTTCTCATTTTTAATGATCACTATTGGTCACCCACTTTACAAATGTTCATCATTTCATCTCTCCACTTTCTTGCGAAAGGTCAGCCAAATTTTTTTTTTTTTTTTGTATTAGGCGGTGCATAATAACACTTTAATAGTTTTGTTCTCTCTTTCAAAATTGGGAGGTCACCATCAAAATTGGAAGAGGTGAGAATATTGTACAGTACTGAATATTATCTCTTTTTGTGTCTCCTCAAATGGGATTTCTACTTGCTACCATCTATTATCTCTGTGTTTTTTTGGTATGCATATAAATACATATATCTTTGATGTTCATCAATATCTAACCAAGATTACGTGTTTTCTTGAAAACGCTAACTCATCTTTTGTGTTTTTGCAGAGATATATCAATAGGCATATCAAATATGAAGTGTGTAGTGGTTAGTGACAGTGGTGGCACAAGGATGCATGCATAGGGAAGGCGACTCAGAGAGTGCTGATGATAATCCTCGAAAAGAGTCATGACCATTGAAGCTTCATCATGCATGCTCGCTCCTTAAACATGATATCCCAATTGAAAACTTGATCACGGTATGAGTTTGATATAACATCTCCTTTTTTTTTTTGTCCCCCTTCGTTTTCTATCACCGGTTCTTATACTTAAATTCATCAAATTAGTTTAAGTTATACTAAATTTCTATTATTTACGACATGTTTTGGCTTATTAGTTTTTTTTAGGCGGAATTCACAAGTACGTACAATATTCTACCTCAAGCATGGTATCTCCAATTAGTGGAAAAACTCTACCGTGGTATGAGTTTAATATAACATTTCTTCTTCATTTTTCTTTTCTATAACATGTATTACTATTCTTTAACTCATAGAGTATTAGATTTATATTCTTTCCTTCATGCTATTGTTTCTTGGAGGAATTCTTTTGCATAATGCAGGCATGAGGTAAATATTCAATTTGAACACAAGGCTACAAATTTGATGTCATATGGGCACTCTAATTCTTTTGTAAAACGTAATTTATCTGTCCTTTCATGAGTATTCTTAATTTTGACGTATTATTCTTTTAAGCATAATGTGAATTGTTCTTTGTGTATGTACCAACATTTAACTATGTTTTTATAAGTATATGGATACGTCCCATGCATAGTACGGATTTTTTTCTTAAAAAAATCATATCTCCGTGCATAGTACGGGTTCATGCTAGTTTTATATACAATGCAAAATGTAGAAAATCATTTTGCCACTATAGTTAGGCTAAGATGTCAAGTTTGACCACTTTCCATTCTTCACCAAAAACAATACATGCACACAAGAAAATATGGAAACACAGCTGAAGGGTGCTTAAGTAGAGTATCTTGAACTTTTAGGACACATTTGAAGTTAGGAAAGGAGGAAAATCTACAGCTGTACTTCATCCCCAATTCATATTTTTGTATTTCCATTATTAGCCATCTTCCTGAGATATATAACGAAAACCATTAAAAAAGAACACATTATCTTTAACTATAAAGAATTCTCTCATCATATAGTATTTGTAAGCATGTTTAGATTAATCAAATAGTCCATAGATTGTCATGAAAGATCAGGTTTTGGTATTTGACAAGACCTTTTTTTTTTCTTTTTCTTTTTTCGATCGGCTATTTGACATGACCTTGATGGGTGCGCGCATTCTTGGATCCTACTTTTTCAAGACACGAATTGCAGCAGGTGGAAATCCTAAAAATGCAAAAGCAACACAAAGATTTTAGTTAAAATGTAACACAATGACTCGGTGTTCCACTAAGGTGGTTTTTTGAAAAAATTGACTTTTCACGGTTTTTTATGTGATGTATTATGAGAGAATGACCTGTCTCGGTTTTTGAGAAAAACAGTTTTTTGTTAGTGGAACACCCAAATGTAAACCAAAATATAACTGAATTTGCAAGAATTTAAAAAAACTCAAAAGAAACATACAAAAAAAAGTAGCAAAACCATGGTCATTGGCAGCCTGCAAGTTCTAACAATTCATGGTACACAACATTTCTGGTAGAATTTGTAACCTCATTATCACTTGTATTGGGACGAATAAGAATTCTAACATTTGTAGCTGATGTAGCTATCATCAAAGTTAAGATCAAGATAATAATAGATTTGAAACACACAAAAAAACAAGTTTCCTAATAGAGTAATGCATTAATTTTACCATCACTTAACTCCTAACAGAATATTTTAGTAAACTCTCTTCATTTTCTTAGACAACTAAACCTTCGTGCATGTTTAATTTCCATCGATTGAGATTTGTAGGTGATGACAGAGCACGGGCATCGCACATGCCCCGGAACTAGTATATATAGATATGGTAGAGCTTTTTTTCCCTCTTAATATTTTTTGATAGCATAAGTATATAATGCACATCATTGTTATTATTTTATACAGGCCGAGTCGGGCTTGATTTCAAGAGATATTTCCAAATCAATACCATTACTCAAAGGGTTTAAAAAGTTCAACTCAACCCAATCAGATGGGCTAATAAGTATCCCAAATGGGGTTCTGACTGGCCGGCCCACTTTTGTGGGTCTTTTCCCATCCAAACTCACCACGTGTCCACCTTTATTCATTGAAGCCCTTTTCACACGCGCGCATCAATGCGTCATCATTACTCTCTCTTTCTCTCTCTTTTTCTCTCTTCCAAAGTCCGAAGTCTCTGAACTATGCCAGTGGAAAACGTAACAAAAAGCTAGAGAGAGAAAACAAAAAGGTCCGAAGAAGTCTCTTAGCTCCACACTTTGAAAGGCTTCTTCTCTCCTCTCATGATTTGTCAATGCTTTTTTTTTTAATTATATCCCTCTCTACTACTATAAGAAATGTACATTAATGCAAGTACTTCAACCTCTTTTTTTATTTAAGATTTTAAAATAAAATAACTTTGGTTATACAAACTTTTTTTAAAAAACTTTAAACAATTAGTATAACTTTTGTGGTGCATATCAATTTTTTTTTTATAAAATGTATTTGAAATCTACTCAATGAGATCTTTGAAACAAGATCCATTTTGAATGTGAAATTGTGTACATGTAAAAAAAGTTATTTTATACACATTAATTAAGAATTCACAATTATTCTGAATAATTCACACCCTCCTAAATGAAATAATTCACACATCTGAAATTGCAGAATTTACACATCACAACTCACTCTCCAAAATACACAATTCACATAAAAACTGAAAGAAATCACACCCCTCAAATGCAAAATTCACACCCCTCAAATCACTCCAAAAAAATACACAATTCACACCCAAAAAAAAATTTACACCCTCCAAATGGAAGAATTCACACCCCTTAAATGCTAAATTCGCGCATCACAACTTACTTTCCAAAATACACAATTCACACACAAAATAAAAGAATTCACACTCCTCAAATTCAGAATTCACACATTCCAAAATTAAAGAATTCACAACCCTTTCTAAACAATTCACACATCCTGTACATAATTCACACTCTAAATTTTTTTTTCCCGCATAATTTTATATTCAATATGGGTCTTGTTTGATAGATCTCGTCGAGTAGGTTCTAAATTTTTTTGTAAATTAAAAGTTATAAACATTTATTGTTTATAAAATAAGAGAGAGAGAGAGAGAGAGAGAGAGAGAGAGAGAGAGAGAGAGAGAGTGAGTAGGGAGCGTTTTATCAAAATACCGTTGTTTTCGAAACAATTTAGGAATCTACCGTTGTTTTCAAACTATTTATAAAAATATAGTTGTTTTGTACTTCTCATTTTGAACCTAAGATTTTTAACCCCATACATACTTCTCATTTCCAAAAATGAGAAGTCGTTTTTATTTGAATTTTGTACCTGAGAAGTATAAGAGATTTCGGGTGTACTAATTGAGAACATACTTCTCGTATTGGACCTGAGAAGTATTTTATACAACTCATATTGAACCTGAGAATTACTTTTTACTCTCCTTTTTCCCCTTCTCCAACGAAAACAGTCGTCATTCTCAAATTAGCGTCCTCAGGAAGATTGAAGCAGAGAAGAACGGGGAGCGAACAAAGAGCTTCTTCCTCACTGATCTTGCTCCTCTCTCCTCCACCAAGGTACGCATGCACGTCTCTCTCTCTCTCTCTCTCTCTCTCTCTCTCTCTCTCTCTCTCTCTCAGTACGTCTCCGTCTCTCTCTCTAAATCTCTTTAGGTTTTCTGATTACAGTTAGGGTTTGTGATTAGAGTTAGGGTATTTAGGGTTTCGATTGGGGTATTTAGCTGGGTGAAGTTCAAGTAAATGATATATACATGTAGATTCTAGAAAGTGAAAAGCTTTTGCTGACTAGTTATATAATGAACCCAGACAAGAAAATGTTTTGCTCGTTCACTTGAATTGGGTGTTCTTCTCTTCCCATATTTCTTGGCCACACAACTTGAAATTTTAAAGAACTTCCTTAGAGGTTTTATTCACCATAGCACAAAGACATACCTCTTGCCTGGGCATTAAAATGAATTGATAGCTTCATTACACAATATATATTTTCAATTGCTTCAGATTAAATTTTCTGCACTGGGGCCTCATCTTAAATGCAATAACTTCTATTTTGTTATAGCACTGGTGTGTTAATACTTTATGCCTTGGGCCTCATCTTAATTGATTTTGTACTGTTTTTGTTAATTCTGAAGTATGGTGTGTTAATACTTTCTAAAAAATTAGGAGCTATACTATTTTTTTCTATACGCACCCATATATGCAATTTAAGTTTATCTTTGACTTCAGATCCAACCCAATAACTTCTTAGGATTAAACCACTAAGAAACCAACCCAATAACTTCTATTGATGGCCTTGTTCGGTTGGATTTTTCCTAATGCATTTTTCCTTTTCCCTGATTCTTTTTTAGCAATCACTTCAAACAATCATATGGTTTCTCTTTTGTGTATTTCACTTATGTTTGAAGAGATTTTTTTAATATTCTAACATTGAATGAGCTGAACGTGGTGTAGATGACAATGCCTGTACAATTGGAGCCTGACCCTATTGACGACTCTGTTTTGACACGACAGGCTTCACACCGGTCAACTCGTGTGTGGGATTTAAATGTATGCCTTGGTTTAGATAATAAATTCGGTTATTATTAACTACGTCATTATTTATTAAATTATTTCCTTGTTAAAATACAGGGGTTGGAAGAGTCGGTGGTTCTCACTTGTCGACGTCGGGAGTTAGCTCTTAGTCGAGTTGCAGTTGACCCGCACTTACTTCCTTTGGTTGAGGCTGCGGGCTTTACAGGGCATATGAAGGTCCCCTTTATACAACTAGATTGGCATCTTATTACAGCACTGGTAGAGCGTTGGCAACCAGAGACACACTCATTCCACATGCCAACAGGAGAGACAACGATTACCCTACAAGATGTTAGCATCCAGTTGGGGTTGAGAGTTGATGGTAGGCCAATTACGGGGAGGATGGACTATAATTGGCCTAAGGAGTGCGACAAGTTACTTGGTGTGAAGCCCACTGGTATGTAATAATGTGCTTAGAGATTGGTTAGTTAAAGTTTATTGGTATGTTAGATTGCATTAAAATAGATAATTGAAGTAGTTTTTTCACATTTCGGCTTGTTTATTAATGTGTGTTATTCTATAATAGGTTCAAATTGACAAGGCGGTAGGCTTAATTTGGGGTGGCTTGAGAAGGCGTTGCCAGATTTACCAGACAACGCCGATGATGCAACGCTAAGGAAATATGCAAGGGCTTATATTTTGCAGCTTATGGGAACGAGTATTTTTTCAGACAAGTCGTCCAAGTGCCTTCACCTAATGTTTTTGCCACTCTTAGAGGATTTGGACCAGGCGGGACAGTATAGTTGGGGGAGTGGAGCACTAGGTTGGTTGTATAGGGACTTGTGTCGTGCCACAGTGCCGACTGCACATGAGATAGGGGGCTGCCTCATCCTCCTTCAGGTTTGGGCATGGGACAGGTTTCCCTACATTGCGCCACTGCGATGTAACAAACTCCCAGTGCAATCGGGTCCTCTAATTAAACGGTATGAACCATTATTAAATTCATTTAACTCTACGATTTCATGTTTTATGCATCAAAGGCCGTTAACCTCATGAAGTATTGAGTATTGTTGTTAGATTTGTAATTTGTTCATTTTTTGGTTGGTTTATGTCTGTAATGAAGTATTGTTGTTATGTTCAATTGCAACATTGTTGGTTTTCTTGTTTATAGATTCAAGAAGAGAAATGGGGTGGGGGTGGGCAGGCAATAAAGATAGACTTATTCGACTAATAAGGGGTGCAACACTTAACAAAGGAAATTAGTAGCGAATATACATAATATTGTAGCAAGCCATAACTCTTGACAAAGAGAAAAGGAAAAGAGGGAGAGAGAGGATCGACACATTACATTTACAAAGTATTCAACAATTTGATGTCACACTTAACTATAAAGTTACATCTACAAAAGCACATTACAACTTTGTCAAAGCTCCAACATTGCCTTCTCAAATGATGCATTCGCAATGTTCCTTTCCGCTTCCCTCTGAGAACACTGATTTCTTTGCTTCTTCAATCTCATTAAATGCAACTTGAAGATTTAAGATTTTTCGCGGTTTATTTAAGCAAGCATCAATCTCCATTTGCTCCTCTACGGGAAGAAGCACATAAAAATGCCAATTAAATATGTAATCCACAATTATTTATTTATTTTTACTAGAGCGAAAAAAGAAATAACGAGTTTTTCTTGTAATAAATATTTGGTCTCATTTTTTATTTCTTGTTTAAAAACTTTACATTTATTTTGTCTGAGCAACAAAGTCGTAGGTTGAGATTCATATTGATTGCTAGGGGCATGTAAAGAAAATAAAACGTACAAAACATCTTCGGACATTTGAAAATAGTAGTATGTATTGAAAAGATTTCAAAACATTTATCACATTTTCAAAATATTTCAGGAATTTTTTTTTTTAAAGACTTGCATATTAATAGCCCAGCCACCCCAAACTCTAAATGAGACGATTGAAGTTTGTAAAAATGAGGGTTAAAAAGTCTCAAGTCCAATATGAGAGATACTTTAAATACTTCTCAGGTCCAAAATGAGACGTACTTGGATAATATACAACATGAGATCTTCAATTAAACTTCTCGGGTCCAACATGAGACGTGGTTAAAGATCTCACGTTCAAAATGAGAAGTACAAAACAACGGTATTTTTATAAATAGTTTGAAAACAACGGTAGATTCCTAAATTGTTTCGAAAACAATGTTACTTTCATAAAAAGCTCGTGAGTAGGCAATTATGATTAGAGAGAGAGAGAGAGAGTGGGCAATGAATTAGAGAGAGAGAGGAGGACTGTGCAATTAAAGCATGATAGCATCTCCACATGCACAGGACCTTGGGAGAATTGAAAGACAAAATGGAGTCTAGATGGAAGCCCCCACAAAAAGTGGGGGCGGTTTGAGATTTCCCGATTCCAAATCCTTACGAAAAGTGCTCGGAGTGTGCCGGTGTGCACACTACTAAACCCGCTTCAGAGGAGGCCTCATTTTTTCCGGGACATTGGGCCTGGGCTATTGTCGTCGTAAACGAAGCCCGTCCGGAAAGGCCTCATATTGGGAATGGGGTGGGCTAATGGGAAATGTTATGGTTTTTTTTTTTTCCCTTCAATAATGAGGAAATGTTGACTTTATTTTCTCTATGTTTTGGAATTGGATAACTAATTTATAATTCTTGGTCACTTGGACCCCATCCACATGTGTCAGAAAAAGGGTTAAAAGATTGAAAGTCCAGAAGGGTTTTCTCGGGGGAGATTACCTTTTGGATGCTAATTGTTCCCTATTCAATTAAAGATAAATAGATTGTTTAATTTTGAATTTGGATACTTGATTGTAGATAAATGTTGAGTGTGGAAATAATAATTATCAAAATTGAAGAAAAGATAATTTTTTTTAAAACAAATAGTTATCGGTGTGACTGAAATGACATATAAAGACGAAAAATTCACTTTGTCCTAAATATCGTGTCAAAGTCAAAATTTGACATCAAGAATGACAAACCCTCTCTACTTTTTTTTCAAACTCCCAGCCAAATTGAGACAATTTCGTTCTTGGGGCCACATTTGGCATCCAATATGTTAATTGTCAAACTAGCAACATCATTTGTACCGCATCAAAAAATTAGATAGGTTTAACTCAATTATTAGGATTTGAGATAAGTGCTAAAATGGTACCAAACCGGAGTAGCGACTTTGCTATTTTTTTCTTTAATTTTTTTGACACTGTAGCAAGTCAAAAAATAACCGTGCCAATATTATTTTGGCACCGGATAGGCGGAATTACTCTTAGAATGTCATTTTTCTCTCTCTTTTTTTGGACTTTACATTCCAATTAAAGACCTACTTGGCTACTTGTATTTAGTACTTAAAAAAATTCCGTTGGTGAATTATAACAGTAATGATACATACACACAAAAAATTTACCCACACACTCACACAAGTGTGTGGGCTCCACACACACTAGATGTGCAAGTGTGTGTGGAGCCCACACACTTGTGTGAGTGTGTGGGTAATTTGTGGGTAAATTTTTTGTGTGTGTGTATCATTTTTGTGTGTGTGTATCATTTTTTGTGTGTGTATCATTTTTGGAATTACAATTATCATTTTTGGAATTGTAATTTGTGGGTAAAATGTTTCTCCTTCTTCTAAGGTGGGTACAAAGATGTCTGTTTTTTTCCCCTCTCTGTCTGTCCTCAAATATTTCAAAATATATATATACACATTTTACCGAACAACAAGGTTCTTCCCCTTTGTTTAATTTCATGTTAATTTGGTCTCCCCTATCTTAATTAAATAGCTTACCGTCTAAATTGTTTTCACCCCCTTTTGTTTTATGGGAAATTCTACTCACACCCCTCTATTTTCTAAGTACCCACAACAATTTAAAAGAGTCTTGATAAATTCCTAAGTTGTCCCATGTTTTCTCATTACCACCATGCACAAATCTTTTAAACCCTAGCCGCCATCCGCCACCATCTTCCACAATATGCATACATTAGTTTTTTATTTGCTAAATTTAACATTTGACAAAATCAAGTGTTGATTTTTAGCAAACGAGGAGAAGGTTTGCTAAAATCAACTCCTCATTTGCTTAAATTAAGTGTTGATTTTAGCAAACTTTCTCCTCATTTGCTAAAATCAACACTTGATTTTATCAAATGTTAGATTTTAGCAAATGAAAAACTAAGAGTACTGCCAATCATCTCTACCTCTAGGCGCTAATAACATCTCCTAACCCTAACACATAACTGAAGAATGACCATTAGCACCATAATCACGATCCACCAATCAATAACAGCTCTCTCAAACACTCATATAGTTTTGCTTAATTATTCTTTCTCAAACCAAATTTCGACGTAACACTTATAATTGATGACTGTTTTCATTTCGAAGGCAATGGATGAGATCAAAAGTCGATTTTATTTTCGTAATAACTTTTTTGTTTGATGCGTAATTCCAAACAAATTGAAATTGTCTGGACAACCATCTCCAACAATAAAAAATAATTCCGAGGTTGGGTTTCGAACACCTTGAACTGTCCAAACATAGATATCTGAACAAGGGTTTTTGACGTTGAGATTTGAACAATATGAAATTATATCAAAAATAAATTTTATCATCTTTGAGAAATAAAAACTAGCCACGCATATAGACTTTTTTTCCTATGATGTGCATCTTCGATTCGAACAAAAATACGAAATTACAAATCTTCAGACAAAAAAATGTACAATAGTACATATGAATGATTGCAACAACCATATAAAGGTTTGATTGCAAGTTATTTATTTATTTTTAAAAAAAAAAACGACACTGGGCCTTGTTTCACTACCTTTTTTTATTATTATAATTTTTAGGATTTTTATGCTTTTTGAGGCAAGTCATTCTCCTCGTATGCATCATCTAAAAAAACCAAAAAAAATCAAAAAGTCAAATTAGTAGATCAAAGCCTTGTTTCATATTTTAACCTAATCGATTAGTGAGCATGATGAAGTGTAAATAATGACAAATTCTTCATAAGTGGGGCTTTTTTGAAATAAACAAACAATTAACAACTAAAATTAACAATTCAAAACTTCAGAAGATCACACAATAGCTTTGTTCGTTTCCTTGTTTAGTTTTAGTTTAGTTTTGATGACATCATCATTTCCCTCATTTCTCTCTCTATCTTTCTCCACTCATTATGTCTGCTGACATCATCAAAACTAAACTATCTAACCAAACACAACCATTGGAACGGCAAGCAGTTTTGACCTGTAGAACGACCAAGAAAAAGAAATCTTGAATCATGTGAAGTGCAATTAATGCATATCGTGGGGTTCTACAAAGAACAGATTTCAATATTCTCCCCTCGAAATTAGTTTCATTTTTTTTTTACAGTCCACACTATGTGAAATTTCATGTCAGGACCTCATTAATATGCCTTGTTTAGGTGTTCAAATTATTGTCACTTTTAGCAATTTCTTATTCGAAAGAATTCATGATGCACTGGTTTAATCAGATTTTGTAAATTACTCTCTATTAATCTCTTCATCGCCCATGTGAAAATATATATTTTTATAATTGGATGTCTGGTTTAGGGGGAGTTTTTGAATGGATTTTATGAGATAAAATGAGAAATTTGATTTTAGTTGGTGTTTTATGGAGGGGTGATAAAATCACCATGTTTTCCCAATAGATAAAATCTAGTGTGATAATAGTTGTGGATAATATAGTGTGATAAAATCTAGTGTGATAAAATCACCTTCCTTTTATCCATTCGTAAAAGATGATGATAAAATCGAAGATGATAAAATCAAATAATCCATTGGGAAACTCCCCCTTAGGTTTCGCACACCTCGATTAATTCCGGGATCTTGAAGTTAACGATTAGAAAAACCTCCAGTAACCGCAAGAGATTCCATGTCAAAAATTAGGTTGGTGTGAAAATGCCAAAAAGGGAAAATTATCGTGCCAAACGTACTTATATTGTTGGCTAGTTTCTAAAACTAAATGTTATAACTAATTTTCATTCCCTTTAATTTCATTTCTCTCTTTATGAATTCAAAGTAGAAACATGACAACAACATGAAGCAAAGTGCGATGATTGGATTTTGTTTGAATAAATGGCGACTGTATTCAGATTAATTGAAGCATAGATTTATTGAGGGAGTGCTCCACTAACAAAAATCAATTTTTTCCTAAAATCAAGATAGGTCATTATTTCACAATAAATCACATAAAAAACCGTGAAAAACCAATTTATTCTAAAAATACCCTTAGCGGAACACCCCTTAAATTTCGGTATATGGACAGATAATGTTTTGTTTTCTTACACTTGATGAACATGAGTTTGAAGTTTGTACTCTCTATACCCACGTCTTTGAATTAACTGGAGTGAGGAGCAATCAAGGTGTGCGTAAGCAAACTGGGACACTCTTGACCGTCAAATAAAAAAAAAATTTGTATCCTTGGTTAGTTGACTTTGTTAACCCCCCGTTAAAGTCACTAATTTATCATTATAGCTCTGATTTACGCGCAATTGTCTGACACCCCACCAATATTTTTTAGTACAGTAGAAAGTTGGGGTCTTATTAAAAAAAAATTCTTGCTTCGGGGTATGGAGGGAACCATCAGGGTGGCCGTGATTTTTCAGGGATTAAATGAAAATCAAAGAGTAGGCTCTTTATGATTTTTTATAACAAAATACAAAGTAGATAATTTACCTTTTTCAAAGAAAATACGAGTGCTTATCGAAAAAAATAATAATAATTCAAACAATGATGTGTAATACAAGATTTCAAAAGTATTACATTACATATTACTATTATTGTAATTTTAGCAGCAAAAGTATTAATTATGCTTGCACAATGAACTTTATTTGAAGCCCCTCCATGTTTCAAAGAATTTTAGTTTGGCATAATATATCTTTAAACATTAACGTTATGTAGATTTTAACTCGTACACATCAAACAAAGCCTTGTTTCAACACATTCGTGGCATATATTTTATTGTCTAATTTTTCTTTAGAATTTATAATATGTACCGAAGTAAAAGTGGTCCCTCAAATTCTCATAGTTCGAAGGCCTAAAGCAGCCGCATCATGGCCTTAGAGGACTTTACTAAATCCCACCATCTTGGGCTCTGCCTAGTTCTAAATGGAGCACTATGCCTAACGTGAGTGGTTTGCCACTCTTTCTTCAGGGAGAGGCCGTCAGTTCTAGCTAGTTCAGTAGTCCTTGTGCGTGACGTGCTCAGCTCCTATTGTAAATATTAGCCCTTTACACCCCGTTTGGATGCAATTTTAGCACCCTGACTAAATAACCCCCCTTCCTCTTATCCGTCCTCCACGCCATATCCACCGTTTGGCAAGGATTTTCTCCCCCTGCTTCGCTCATCCGCCTTCTCCATTAGCCAGGCTTCCCCCCGACTAAATACAAGCAGGGGGGTACCTATGTTTAATCTGGGCTGTTGGGAGCTCGTGGAATGACTTCTCTACCCTTTGATTCCCTCTTTTGCGTTGTTTCTGGAGCCGTAATCTGAGAAACGAAGAGAGAGAGAGAGAGAGAGAAAGGCGAAAGGGTTGTGGCGATTTGGGTGATTGTCACCGGTGTGGGTTCAACCGATTAACACCTACCACTCCGGCGACTTCGCGACCTATCTCCGGAGACTCGACGACCTAACTCGGGCAGGTATGGGTCGGATCTGACTGCTCAATGGGTTTCTGTGTTGTCAGTTGCTTTTTACCCCAAACCCTAATTATTTTCCCCTATTTTTTTTGTATATTTCTTGTGTTTATTTGTTCGTTTCTATGGGAGAGGCATGAATAGGTGCATTTGACGATCAATAGGTGCATTTCATGAGTAGTGTTTTTGTTTTCCATTCTCATGATCAATAATGGTGCTCTTGTTTTGTTGTTTTGTTGCTGCTCTTGCATTTCATGAATAGGCATGTTTTTTGTGGTATCAGGGCCTCCATGCCCTTGTGATGGGCAGTCCCAGAGAGGTCCATGCCCTTGTGATTGGCAGTCCCAGAGAGGTTCTGTATCTTGTGGACAATACATGGACCCTTCCATGTATTGTCTCCACTAAACCACACACAAAAGATATCAACATGAAAGAGTACTGCTTGGTTGATTGTTGTTTCATTGTTTGAGAACTTATTATGCGGAACATTGTTTTTGAAATTGTTTGTTTTACAAAAAAATCATGGTTTTGTCCCACATTTTCATGTAAATGATTTTAGAGGAAGTTAAAACGAATTGAAAATGGTTGATAGCTTAAAAAGAATTTGCTTTACAAAAGCTTTAGGAATCAACAAGGTTTGAAAAATATCCATAGCTACCGATTAAGTTTCTAACCGTATTAAAGTAAGGAGGAAGGTTATGTGTATATCATATAACTAAATTATGTCGTGGACTTCGTTTGTTAAAAACAATAAGAGATTGGTACAAATGCACTTGTGATTTGCTAATGAAACGTTGGTCAAACTTTTTTATACAAATGAAGCCACCTATCTAATCTATTAAATTAATTATAGGATGGCACGATTAAACAACACACAGCTGACAAGAAGACAACAAGAAGAGGCATTTGTGGCATTACAGAGTTTTATTACCACTGCATTAGGTGTGTTTCGCCTGTACTTCTTCGTCACAAGTTTTTATAAGGAAGCTCGGCCGCACTTGTCTCCGAATCCGAACTTTTACCAGAGTCAAATAAATAGAATCAACAGTTTGACAAGGGGTAATGAGGCTGATTGTCATGATCAGTTGAGAGTCAATAGGCATACATTATTAAGGTTGTGCTGCTTAGTCCGAGGTGTTGGCTTAGGAGACTCAAGGTTCGTATGTCTTGAGGAGAGAGTAGCCATATTCCTATGGATCCTCTCGCACCACACAAAGCAGAGGCGCACAAGGTTTGAGTTTTTTCGATCCACCGAGACTGTTAGCAGGCATTTCCATGCAGTTCTTCAAGCTGTCTTGCGCCTACACCCCATGCTTGTAGTTAGGCCTGAGCCGGTACCTCCGAACGACCCTGATAGTAGGTGGACTTGGTTTCAGGTACAAATGCATGGTTCAATGCCAATTCTTCCCTTTCCTGTAGGTTAATGGACCTGCCTTATCTAACTTTCAATGTTGTATTCAATTCTTCATAGAATTGTCTGGGAGCGTTGGATGGAACGCACGTGCCAGTTATGCCACCGGCAAATCTCAAGCCTCGCTATAGGAACAGGAAGGGTGAGATTTCGACAAACGTTTTAGTTATTTGTACTAGGGATTTGAAGTTTGTGTACGTTTTGTCTGGCTGGGAAGGGTCGGCAACTGATTCTAGAATCCTTCGAGATGCTATTCAAAGACCACATGGGTTAAGAGTCCACCATGGTACGTTTGTAATCGATGCCAATTTTGTTTTGTACAATACTTACCCTCATCTTTACATGCCTGATATCCGTAGTGAATGTCGTTCCAGGACATTACTACCTTGTCGATGCAGGTTACCCAAATGGGGAGGGGTTTCTAGCACCATACCGAGGCCAACGGTATCACATAAACATATGGAGACAAGGTCACATTCCTACTACCAAAGAGGAGTACTTCAACATGAAGCACTCCGGTGCTAGGAATTGTGTTGAGAGAGTATTTGGTGTACTCAAGATGCGGTGGGCAATATCGAGGTCTGCCTCTTACTACCCCATACGGACTCAAAATCGCATCGTGACAGCATGTTGTCTCCTCCACAACCTCATTAAAAGAGAGATGTCTGACGATCCTATTGAGTTAGAGTTCACGTTGTGGGAGCAACAAAACGTACACAACGTACCTGTAGATGACCACATTTGCCACTTGGAGACATCCGATGAATGGACCCAGGGGAGGGATGACCTTGCAACCGCCATGTACGACCATTGGCTTGTCAACGGTGGTGGAAATGTGGACGAAGTTTAAACTATTTGTAATTCCCATTTGCGACTATTGTGTAACTCTAAGATTGCGTTTGTACTAAGTTTAAACAGTTTAACTTTAATTCGTGAGGTTTGTGAAGCATTGACACTTGTTAGGTGTGTAATATATTTCATGTATGAGTTTATTAAGTTCTGATTTTTATGGTATGGATAATCTTTATGTATGGACTTATCATGAGCTGCATATATATGTTTGCACTACTCTAGTTGCATATATAAATAAGATATGTATATGCAGCCATGGCCACCGAAGAATCACAACCACCCACCAATCCTTCCAAGGCCCGTTACGTATGGAAGAAATATGAAGAGGATCACCTAATCCGATGCATGACAAATGAGTACTCCGACCAATGGAGCGCTGACAATGGGTTTAGGTCAGGTTTCTTCACCTTACTTGCCCATGAGATGAAGAAGGTCATGCCCGACACGGCCATTAAAGCCCACCCTCACATTGTGTCTAAAGTGCATAATTGGAGAACAACCTACCACCGCATAAATGACATAGTGTCTAAGAGTGGGTTTGGGTGGAATGACGTTATCAAATGCATTGTCGTGGATGAGCCGTCGGTGTGGGAGGAGTATGAAAAGGTAATTGACATTGCTTCAATTTGAAATTAAAGCATTGAATTGCCTATTCTTACTTATAATCCTATCCCGTTCGTGTAGGCCAATCCAAAGTGCAAAGGCTATAATGGTAAGCCATTCCCGTACTTTGATCAATGGCAAGTCCTCTTCGGGAAAGATAGGGCAACCGGAGAGTTTGCGGAAGATTTTACACAGATGGCCAGTGCAGATACACCAATTGTAGTGGAGGAAGAGTTGCTTGTTGATGAGGAACCAATTCATATGTTCTTCACGCAAGATGGAGAGCTCGGGAGTCAACCATTCACACCTATGGCCTCCACACCTTCACCCTCGACCCCTCGAGGCTCCACTCCCCGCACCTCCACTCCTCGCAGCTCCACACCTCCGATGGCCTCGCCTCATCCATCAATGCCCATCAATGCACCCCCGGCTAATGCCAATGGTAAGAAGGTGAAGAAAAGGTCTCGGATGGGTATGGAGGATGAGATATTCCAGGAGGGTATGAACAATTGGATGAATTCAACCGCGACACATATGGCAGATATGGCCAAGTCAATGGGGTTTCCAAGAGAAGTTGAGGCTCGCCGTGAAAGGATTCCGGATGAGCTTGCAAAACTTGACCTTACTATCGTTCAACAGTTTAAGTTGACTGCTATAATTTGTGACACCGACCTGAGGGTCACTCAATTCTATGGCATCAAAGATGAGAACAAGCAACAATGGGTGGAGGCTATCCTTGGTTTGTAACTCTGAATCTGCACTTTGTAACTGTTATGCTCAAGTTATGTTCATACAGGCAATGATGTTAAACTGAGCCTATAATTTTAATCTCTGAAACTGGGTGAACTTGCTGAATCTTGAGTACTTGAGCCCATGCTTGTGTTTTGTTAGTGGACTTGGTGAATCTGTGTTTTGCTTGCAACCAATGCACTGTCACTCTGTGTTTTGCTTGCAACCCAGTTTCAGAATCTGGGCAGTTTCAGATTCTGGGCCGTTTCAGAATCTGAGTTGCAACCAATGAATCTGTGTTTCTGGGCATTTAGTGCACCTGTTGGTGCTAACCTGCTATTGCATTAGCCCATTTTTGAGTTGGTAGACTCTGTTTCTGTGCGTGTGTTTCAAACTTGTGTTACTTTGAAATTCTGTGTGTGTGTGCGCAGTTTAGTTGTTTCTGGTGAGAATCCAACCTCCACAATATGCATTTGGGTACTACATTTGGGTATGGTAACCTCAGTGAATGTGTTTCATGGGCAGCTACATGAGAGGTTTTTCCCTTTTCTGGGCAATGATGATACTTGGTTGGGAATTTTTTTGATGGAACTATGCCTTTCGATGTCATCTTGGCGGGGCAATCTAATTGCAGCCAAGAGTACCACTAGGGCAAAAACATGATTTGAATAATGGCTGAGCCCAATGTTGATTAGAGGAACATGAACCTGTTTCTTCAATTTGATTTTTGTTCTCTCTTCCATAATTCTATGGTATCTGAACTATCATCATTATTTGGTAATTTCTAAGTTCTGTAGGGGACTCTTCTCTGCCACTTCCTTCACTTTTTTGTGCTTCAATACTTGAGGAAAGCTATTGAAATCTACTTGCCTTGGGCAGTGATGCATGCTACTTGCTACTGAGCCATCTTTGGTTGTGGGCAGTTTACTTGAACTGGGCAGTGATGTATGGTAACCTGTTTAATGAACCATCTTTGTTTGTTTTTTAGTTTACTGCATTCTGATTGGGCAATGAATGAACCTGAGCCATGTGAAAGTCACCCATCTTGTGGCGATGATGATATTTTATTTCCGTAGAAGCATGCATGCATCTTTTTGAGGCGAGGCAACATTAGTTGGTCAATTACCAACTAATGATGCAGCCTATTGGTGCCACTTGTTAAATGTGGTCTTGAAAGACAATATCTGAGCCAAAATTACTGCCCAATATTCATATGTTTTATTGGTAAGTTGTATTGTAATGTGTTTTGGTGGAAACAAAAGATGTGCTTCAAATGGGAACTTTGTCGCATGATAGCGCTACAGCGACTGGAGCAAAGGTTGGAACTTCACTAAATTCCACGTTCGCCGAGAAATGTACCTGGGCTTTATTCGGGGCAGGCATCGCAATGTTGATCCAGTTTGTCGTCAACGCAAGAACTTGACTTGTAAAAAAATAATTTTTATGTCAATCATCCAATTTTGTTTTTTAGTTGTACTAGACATGTAATTTACTTTTTAGTATTTTGTAGACACGCACTTATAATTTAATTGAAGTGCTTGATTCTCACTTGTGCTACGAAGTTCTGTATCACTTGAAAAATTGAAAAGGTAGTTAAACTATTTACAAAAAAAATACCACCTTGAAAAGGTAGTTAAACTATTTACAAAAAATACCACCTTACAAATTAAGTAATGAAATTATAATTTTACAAATTAAGTAATGAAATTTTAACTAATGAATTAAATAATAATTAATCCATTCCTAGTACATGTTAATAAAAAAACCCAACATATTGTTCACATTTTTCATTTTTTAATTGGGAATTAATATTAGGTAATATTTAATACATAACCGAAATAATCAATTTATAACTTAGAAATAAAAAATTTCATTTTTTTTAAAATAATAAATATAAATATGTATGACAACGTAAATATTAAATTTTATATAAAATGAACTATTATTGGCGTTTATATAAATATATAGATAGATATTCTAATATATGCCAGAACAAGGGCAACATTGTCTTTTACCATCATTTTACATCATCCATCCTCCTTATCCTCCCATTTAATCATCCATCCAAACCATGGGCTATTTAGTCCACCATTTTTAATCCCTCATCCAAAGCATGGGCTATTTAATCCCCCCTGCTTAACTATCACATCAATGTGGGCCCACCATTCTTATTTAATCATCCCTACTATTTTATCTCCCCTGACTATTTAATCCCTCTCAAACTAATACGTCATCCAAACGAGCCGTTAGAGTTGTGTTCGACCTAGCTAATTTTTTTTAGTTTATTTGTCATTATCTTTTTTAACCTTTTTTTTAATGTTATAAAATTCTCGACAAAAATTTTTAGCAAATGAGTTCAGCAGGTGCTAAAATCATGTTTTTGAAATAAAAAAATGAAGTGGTTCCGTGTATCGTTTTTCGATTTTTTCGCACCAAATTAAAGTACTCCTCGTGTACTTTAATTCGGTGTGAAAATTTCAAAAAATAATACACGGAAACACTTAATTTTTTTATTTGAAATACCATGATTTTAGCATCTGCTGAACTCATTTGCTAAAATCAACCATGATTTTAGCAACCATAATCATTAGTCTCGACGATGAAAATAAAAAAATAAAATTCTTGATCAAGAGCCCTAATAGTTCAAAAAAGATGGTAAACTTTTGTTTGTCTCATATGAATTTTTTTCAACTTTGATTTATATTTTCATACCTTTTCGATTCATGTTATTGAGACAAATTATCGATCTAAAAAATTTAAAAAAAAAAAAAAACCTTAATAATATCCACCATTTCAAAGTATTCACGTGGACGTGGTGATAATTTGGCAATCTTACCATATGGGCAATTTACGATCGTCGAGATGGGTGATTAGTTTAAGAAAGTTGACAAATAATAAAGAGAACAAAAGTATTCTCTCTGGAATTTGGCAGGATTTTGGTATCAGATCCTCTGTGCCCAAAACCCCTGTGCCTCTGTGCCGAGGGATTTTGGGCTGTTGGATTGTGATCTTTGTTTTTATGTTTTAATATTTCTGTGTGATCTAACGGCCGGAAAATCTCTCGGCACAGAGGCACAAGGGTTTTTCGGCACAGAGGATCTGGGCTCCAGGATTTTGCAATTTTAAGATCTGGTGGTCAGATCACATAATGTGCGCAAGCGCGAAGACAAACTTGAAAGTGTCTTTCAAAAACATCTTAAACTATTAAATTCGAGAGAGAAGATTAAAAACAAGATCAAGGCAGGTACAAATGAACCTAAAAATATTATGTGGCTAAGATCACAATAGCTCACGTGGGAGCCTTTGGCTTAACTTTTTGTTGTTTTTTTGGTACTATTTTTTCCCTTAATTGTTCCTAGATTTGCGTCAAATTTTATGTTTGATTTGAAGATAGGAAGCGAAAAAAGTATAAAAATATAAATAAAATTTGAAGTAGTTCTCCTTTGGCAAATAATCCATAATCCGAATTATTGGATTATTCATTTTGTTTTTATTCAAATTTTTTTGCATTTGTTAGTTTTGCGTCAAGATTTTGTGGTTTCTGAATTCTTCTCGACGAGACGAATCTAACAAGTATAAAATTATGGTCAAAACTCAAATTTTTTTGAATAAAGCCAAAATTAATCCAATAATCCAAGTATTTTCGGTTTTATTCAAAAAAATATTTGGTTTGACCATAAATTTATACTTGTCAGATTCGTCTCGTCGAGAGGAATCCAAAGACCACAAAATCTTGATGCAAAATTAACAAATCCAAAAAAAATTGAATAAAGACAACCAAAAAACCAGATTAAGTTTTTTGTCAAAGGAAAAGAGAGACTTCGTCTTACATGAACTTTTCAACTTTGGATTTATATATTTATAGTTTTTTGATTCCGCTCGTCGAGTTAAACGATGTTATGTAGTAAAAAATTAAGGCTCCGTTTGTTTCGGGCGGAAAACAATTTCCGGCGTTTGAAACAACAGAAAATAAAAGTCAACAGAAAACATTTTCCTTGGTCAACTAAAAATGAGGAAAAACTTAGCCCCTTGAGGCGGAAAACGATTTCCCCTTTTGAAAGCCGGAAAACAATTTCCGGACACTATGTTTGCTTAAGTAAATCACTCCCGATCAATCACAAACAGACGCAATCACTCCCGATCAATACTAATTTCTTAAAACTCAAATCATTTCTCTACCCAAACCCAATCCCACGAACACACACTCTCTCTCTCTCTCTCTCTCTCTCTCTCTCTCTCTCTCTCTCTCTCTCTCTCTCTCTCTCTCTCTCTCTCTCTCTCTCTCTCACACACATACTAATTTCTTGACGGAGTCAAGATCGTCGGCGCCACCGAGAAACAAGGTGAAGTTGTTTTGCAGCCACAGAGGGAAGAAATCAGGTGAAGTCGTTTGGTATCGAATCTTGCATTGAAGGGTCTTGATTTGAAAATTTCTTCCCATGGCAATTTGGCGAAAAACTGCTGTTTTTTTTTTCCCGACGTCGAAGGCGGCAACCGCCGATGAGGATGGCAAATGAATTGAATTGGATGGGTCGATTTTCAGTTGATTTTTTCGGTTCCTTTAAGGATGTCTAAAGTTTGTCGATTTTCAGTTGAAATGGATTTTGTTATTTGCTATTATTTTCCATGTTAATCAAACAATAGAAAATGTTTTCTGGAAAATATTTTCCTATCTCAATCAAACACCAGAAAATGTTTTATTTTCTAGAAAATGTTTTCACAGAAAATGTTTTCTTAGAAAACGTTTTCCACCCTAAACAAACGGAGCCTTAGTAGTATTTTAATTATTATACTATAAAAGTTTAAAGAAGAGTGAAAGTGTGGGGTGGATGGTGATGTATACATGTCAGAAGTAGATTTTAGGATCTTGAATTTAGGGTTGTCATGAAGTGTGTAGTTGAATTTAGGGAGTAATCCTGATGCGTATGCGATTTGGCATTGGTACTTGATGGATGTTTTTGTCTAGTTTTCGCACCAGCTGGTTACTCTGCCGCCTCCTTGTTGGACCAATACAGCGCATAGGCACGGTGTCAAGGTACGGTGATTTGCTCGGTTTTAGTATGTTTTTGGTGTAGTGTACTTGCTACTTAGTCAGTTGATAGTTCAAATTCGATTGAAGAAACAAAATGTGGATTTGCTCTGTTTGGAAACAGTAGTTTGTCTTAGTTGGGTTGATTTTGTGAATGAATGGGTTAAGGGGAGAGACGAATAGAGCTTGTTAGTATATGAATTTCTTTCTATTGGTAGTTGAATAAAGGCGTGCACGCGCTTGCTATCCTCTGCTCAAGAGGGTCAATTTGTGTTTCGATAATAATTTAGTATTGTTTTGCTTTTAGTACAATTGCTTCTAAGATACATATGAAATTGAGTTTTTGAGGGAAAATGCACCAAGCTGGGAAGTCAAGCTTACTGCTCCTGGAGCATTCTCTTCCTTTGTCTGGCTTTAGAAGAACGAGAGGAGAAATTTACAAAATATTTTGGTACTCCTGTAGCACCGCCATGTGGTGCTCCAAGGCAATTCTTCATCAGAAATCAACAATAAGTGTGTCTGGTGCGGGATTGTGGGGTGACTGGGGTCTAGTGAAAGAAACCGTAGGTGGAGATGTGATCAAAGATCAGGCTTAATCGTGGGATGCGATATGGCCTTTGGGGTGCCGTTCCTTAGAAGTGTGCCGGACTTCCCAATTAAAAGTTTACACCAAACCTTCTAGATGTCATCATCATTATCATTTTGGTTTATCAACGGCTTAATCCATCAAGACCAGCAATTGGGGCAATGTTTGGTGGCGGTGCTTCAGGGCCTTTCCCCAACACACATTGGTGTGGGCTCTACCCCAAATTAGTGGAGCCCTTACGAATGCATGGTGAGGAAGGGCTTTGGAGCGACCACGTGCGTGCTCCAGGATCAATTAATAATTTTCCTAAGTGAAGATAGTTCTTGTAAGTTTGCAGTAATACTTGTGAAGTAAGCCATGTATAGTTAAAGAAGTGTGGAGATATTAGTTATAATTCAGAGTCTTGTGTGGTTAGAAAGAATCTAAAGATGTTCATTTCTTTCTACATAATTTCATCGCTTCTAACTATGATATATAAAGGTGTTGGGAACTTTCATCACAGAATGGGATGAAGGAGAGTTTATGCCAACAAATTGCTCTCGGCAGAAGGAGTTGCTCACATGTATGCTGAGCGCTTGACGGAACCTGCTAGTGCTTTGGGATTTGATG